>CAUZXS010002559.1:50000-52165 GCA_963585895.1 Sepioteuthis lessoniana | reverse complement strand
TATGTGAAATGCAATCAGTCTCGTTCAGGATTTGAACTCGTATCGCCGTGTCCATTTCCTACGACGATAACCATTACACCACGGTATGATAGTAAGTCTAACGTAAAGTTGAGTAGGTTTCGATCCCAGCTTCAAGCGTCCTGCGTGTCTAGTCACACTGATTAGTTGTGATACAACGAAACTGTCTGTGGATGACAATATACATTTGATATGATATATATATATATATATATATATATATATATATATATATATATATATATATATATATATATATATATATATATATTAGAGAAAAATGGAAATAATTCTGACGATATATAAAATTTAAAAATTCTGGTGATGTATCTATTTATAATGATAATAACCACCGTTTAACGTTTGATTTATCAAACCATCATCAGGGCGATGTTAGGGTATTATTTCATGATGGATCACGTAAAAATTATTTTCAAACGAGAAAAATTAAACGATAAAATGAGAAAATTTTGAGCGTTCTATTACCGTGATTAGCGTCCTGTTTGAAAATGCAATGACGGGAATTAATACCCGAAAATTATTTTTAATTTTATCATTATTACAGATTTTAAAAAATTAAACTTTCATGATAATTCCGAATTTTAAAATATTCTCGAAAATAAAGTCTCTGTCTCTAGTTTATAGTTTTAAAAATATTTTCCATATTTAAAAATTTCTAAAAATTAATGACCTGATTTGTTATATTACTACGTTTTGAAACTTAACGTTATTAACGATAATCGAACATTAATAATTTTCTCATTTTTCGTTTCATTCTTTCGTTGTAAAATGATTTTTAGATGATGCATCATAACATCGCCCTGAGGGTGGTTTTAACAAAAGGTCGAAACATTAACAATGGTATATTATCATGCATAGACAAATATATCTGAATATATATATATATTTATATATATATATATATATATATATATATATATATATGTACAAACACACATACACACGTACACGCGCACACAAACAAAACACACACACACACACACACACACACACACACACACACACACACACACACACATATATATATATATATATATATATATATATATGACAAAGTTATAAAGATTAATTTGAGTTTCAAATTTTAAACTTTTGCATATTTGGTTTGGTAATGTTAAATTCATCTATTAACGAATAATCTGAAATATTTCTCTTCAAAAACGATAAAAAAAAAAACACGATCAAATCACTTGTAATGGATCTGCTAACACATGCTGGCAAAATATGTTTTAAAATACAAAGAATGACTTAACACAAATCTTGTATATATATATATATATATATATATATATATATATATATATATATATATATATATATATATATATATATATATATATATATATATAATTGCAAGATTGAGGTAATATGTTAATATCATTTTTCTGCTATATCTGAATCTTTTTAAGACGTGTTTTCCTTTTGTAATGCTGTTGTGATGATAAGTACAACAAAATAAACAAAACACCATTTATTATTTCTTGCAACCTAGCGTTCTAGGCTGAATGATTTCAAAATAATAACAATATTATTTATAAATGCGAAAATTCTTTAGATATATCCATTTCAGTTTACTTGACTAAGCTAGCTTAAAATATTTTGGCTTAAAACGTGCTTAGAACAATTTTCGACAATGTTGTATATGTGAAAAAAAAAAATGAAAGACATTAAAAAGTTTTTGTGAGCTCTCCTTAAATTTAGGTTTTAATGAAACTTTACAAAAGAACTGAAAAGGAAGATTTAATAGAATAATGAACACATGCTTTTGTCTACAACAGAATACGATTCATAAAATAGAACTCTCAGTAAATTTAAACTCGCAATAAAATTTAATGTGAAATCAATAAATGAAAGCATGTGTGAAAATATGATACAAAGAAAATTATTCATATTAAAAGATATTTTATTCAATCATTTTTAAAAATTGATCTAAAATATTTAATTCTTTAAAGTTTTATAGATTAAGTCTTTAATTGCAAGTTTTGACTCTTAGTGTTGATCAATGGTCATTATTAATTAAATTGTACAAAAGAAACATATAATAATAATAATAATAATAATAAAGTAAAGTTGGCGACCGTAGTCGAGGGTGACCCCAAGTCTCCCTTTTCGATAGCTAATACACC
>CAUZXS010002559.1:7500-42500 GCA_963585895.1 Sepioteuthis lessoniana | reverse complement strand
TCGTGTATATATATATATATATATATATATATATATATATATATATATATATATATATATATATATATATATATATATATGTAAATAAATATATCTTGATATAAATATCCTTAGTCATATACTTGTAAAATTAAATGTGCGGACCATTATATATATATATATATATATATATATATATATATATATATATATATATATATACACGCACATAATCATGCACGCATCACTGCCCCACGGTCAGTGAGGCGTATATGGTTGTATATGGATTTTTACACACACACACACACACACACACACACACACACACACACACACACACACACACACACACACACACACACACATGTGTAAATGTCTGTTTGTGTTTGCATGTATGTGTGTGTCTGTGCGCGGGAATGTTTCTGATTGTATCTCTCTGAAAAAATATGTATGCATATACCTAAGTATGTACGTATGTATTTATGTATTTACACATACATGCACACACATATATAAACATATACATATACTTTTGATGTATATATGTATTTTGATATCTATCTATCTATCTATATATCTATATATCTATATATATATATATATATATATATATATATATATATATATATATATATATATATATATATACAGACATATGCATGTATGTACGTATGTATGTATATTATTTAAGTGGTATAATGAAGGAATACATGAATACGAATATATATATATATATATATATATATATATATATGTATGTATGTGTGTGTGTGTGTGTGTGTGTGTGTGTGTGTGTGTGTGTACTTTTCGTGTGTGTATATATATATATGTTCATACTTTTCGTAATGACTATTTTGTTTAAAATACAGTAAAATAATATATTCATTTGTGTGTGTGTATGTGTGTGTGTAATGTACATCCACAAATATACACGTGCATGCGTGCATACACACACACATACACATTCACATAGAAATAAATCACTTTTATGTGATCGTGCGCATTCATATTTCCATGCTTTTACTAATTATAAAATACAATTATAAAAATAAGTGTGTATATATTCCCGCATTTGCAGTCTTTTTTTAATGATATTCAAATTTAAACAAGTCAGATGAGAATTCCATTAATTCCATTAAATATGAGACGTGAATATGTATATGAGTGTACTATTTTGTATGCATCATATGATTATTTATATTTATACAAGGTAATTCATGAGTGAATATGATTATGTATGTGTTATTGTGGTTGAGCTAATACAATTATATTTGAAATCAGGTTAAGTTCACTAAATTTTATAGTTTTCCTCAATTTTTAACTTACAAATGTTCCCTCTTTGAGAGAGGGAACAACTTATTTCCACATTCATTTGATCATCGATCACAAAGTTTAAAGTTGTAATTTGTAATTAAACAAGTTGAAATTGAGAAAACTGCCACCAATAAAAAGTTATTCAGCAAAACTGAGAAGTGAATATTCAATCTAAGATATTCTAATTCCTTATTATTAACTTTGTTCGTTTGTATGTCCGTTTAAATATATATGTGTGTATGTGTGTGCATGCATATATATATTTACATATAAGTATATTTCTAAATATACATGAATACATATTTTTATACATATATATATATATATATATATATATATATATATATATATATACATATATATATGTATGTATATATATACATATATAAAGCCGTGTATGTATGCATATGTTTATATATATATATATATATATATATATATACATATATATATATATGTACATGCATGTATAAGTATATATATATATATATATATATATATATATGCATATATATATTTACATATAAGTATATTTCTAAATATACATGAATACAAATTTTAATACATATATATATATATATATATATATATATATATATATATATATATATATATGTATATATATACATATATAAAGACGAGTATGTATGCATATATTTATTGATATATATATGTATATATATATATATATATATATATATATATATACATATATATATATATGTACATGCATGTATATGTATATGTATATATATATATATATATATATATATATATATATATATATGCATATATTTATTTACATATAAGTATATTTCTAAATATACATGAATACATATTTTTATACACACACATATATATATATATATATATATATATATATATATATATATATATATATATATATATAAAGAGATGTGTATGTTTGCATATATTTATTCATATATATATATATGTACATGCATGTATATGTATGTATATACATATATATATATATATATGTGTGTATGTATATATATATAAATATATATATATAAATATATATATATATATATATATATATATATATATATATATGTATATATGCATGTATGTATGTATGTATGTATGTATGTATGTATGTATGTATGTATGTATGTATTGAGACGGATCGATAAATTTCTAGCCTCTAACTGTATGTTATTAGCTGATGTCTTTAGTTTTCTCTGTAAAATGTTTTATCTACATGATTAACTTTTCTTGCTTAATTAAGTAAATTGAAAAAGGATTATAGGAAGAAAAAAAATCAATATTTTTTTGTGAAATATCTTTTATCATTTTACTACAAACATATTGATGTACTTACGTGGGAAGAATCTGCATTTACCAAAGATCACAAAGATTAAATCGAATGCAATATCAATAAAAAGATTTTTTGAATGTACAATGATAATGTATTTTATTCATTTAATACATTTAAAATATACATCCACTTCAGATGACTCATGCACAGATATATTTTTCATAGAGTACGTCTGCGTGTGTGTGTGTTTGTATGTATGCGCACATGCGTGCGCGTGTGTAGCAGCGCGTACCTGCTTCTGTGTAAACCTTGTCTCTGTATACATATACATAACAGATCAACATCCTTTATCCATGATTATATAAAATGAAAAGATCTCAAAAACACATACAATGAATGTTTGTGTTACATTAGCTGACTTACGTGTTTTTTATGAATGTTTTACATTAAATAGCTTGATAATAAGTTGGTGGTTGGTGATTATTTGTTTAATAATTGACACCTGAGAGAAGGTATCAATAATCAGTTGCTTAATTATATACGTGCATGCATGCATACACACATATTTACACACACACACCAGTGCACACAGACAAACACACACACATATGAGTATATATATATATATATATATATATATATATATATATATGTATATACTCATATATATGAGTATATAAATTAGTATATATATATATATATATGTGTGTGTGTGTGTGTGTGTGTGTGTGTGTGTGTGTGTGTGTGTGTGTGTGTGTGTATTTATGTATGCATGTGTGCGCATGTTTATATATGTGTGTACATGCGCGTATGTTTCTGATTGTATCTCTATTAAAAAATATGTACGCATATACCTAAGTATGTACGTATGTATTTACGTATTTGCATATGCACGCAGACATATTTATACATATACATTTGTATATGTATATGTATTTAGATATGCATATACATATATACATACATATAGATAGATAGATAGATAGATAGATAGATAGATATTGATATTTATAAATATATACACATAAACATATGTATGCATTCACATATATGTATACATGCATACATACTTACATACGTTTTCATGCCTTACGCGAGAGTCAAAATGTACCCGTTCCAACTACGAAGAGAATAATCTTTTTATTGATTTTTTTTTCTTTAGAAACCTTAAAAAACAATTATCTAAATGTATTTAGCTGTAGAATGAATATATGAAACAATATAATATTGATATTAAAAAAAAGTTACGGTCAAGTCATGTTGAAAGTACAATTGACCGTGAGATGACTGGAATTAAACAGTAATCAGCCAAATCAGTACTTAGATGAATACAAAAAAACAACAATTATTGTAAGCAGCTTAAAGTCTATATAAATGACTAAGCAAAACATTTGACAGAATATGGATTTGCATATACATTTTATGGAACAAGCTTATTTACTTCTGGTTTGTGTCAAGAACTTTTAATCACTCACTTTCTCTCTCTCTCTCTCTCTCTCTCTCTCTCTCTCTTTCACACACACACACACACACACACACACACACACACACACACACACACACACACACACACACACACACAAATGTATATATATATATATATATATATTGTCATCCACAGACAGACTGTTTCGTTGTATTACATCTCTTCAATATGGCTAGACATGCAGGATGCTTCAAACTGGGGTCGAAACCCGCCAAACTTTACATCTTAGCGCTCAGTCATTTCGATGACCTACATCATCTTGGGAAATTAACGCATTTTGTATTATATATATATATATATATATATATATATATATATATATATATATATATATATATATATATATATATATATATATATATATATATATATATATATATATATATATATATATATGTTGTAAGTTGGCCGTCTGTAATCGTAGGCAACCCAAAGGACCCTCTTTCAATAGCTACAATTCCGAAGTGTTTAAGAAGCCACTACTTTTCCAAGATTGCTCCATTTACCCTTTTTCAGTCTTTGGTATGACGCGACTAGGGATTGAAATCCGGTCTCCCGGACCATTGGCAAACACCCTAACCATTATGCCAATGGGGAGAATAACTTATTAAAACTATTTAAAATAAATGATATTTGATGTATTTAATGAGTTTTAATCTTTAGCAATTTTAGATGTGAAAGCATTTTTCATTTCTAACGTAGTTCTTAGTTTATACAAAATCTTACGCGTAATTCTTGAATTAAAATTTTTTATATCGGTCATATTCGATAGATTATAAAAATATACTGTTCCCTTTTGGATATGCATACATATATACATACAGTAATCCAAAGTGATGAATTTATTGTGAAAGAAAGTCAACGCAATAACGTTTCGCTTCTAATAAACCATCATCAAGACTTAATGATTTTACATCATTGTCTTACACAATCACGTTATAATTTTTGAAATATGAACGCTGATTTAATGATTGAACGGTCGAGTGTCCTTTCTTTGTATATATAATTTTCTCCCTTGTTTTTGCATTTTAAACATCCATCGTTGATCTATCATCAATTTTTAAAGTCCCGATGATGGTTTATTAAAACTGAAACTTTCTTTCACAATAAATTCATCACTTTAGATTACTTTATTTTTCAATTTTTCTCCATACATATATGGACAAAGTCAAAATTTAAAAACTTCTTGGTTTACACTGTATATCGACAAGATGTATACTCGCTGCTCTTTTTTAGGGGTTGAGTGCATTAATCAGCTGTCTATTTGATCATAGCTGTGTTACTGGACCTTTTTTTTAGAATTTGAGACTGAATATCATTTTAATCAACTTGTTATGAATGAGCTCATATGAAATAATTTGTAATAAGATATTTTAATCGATATCAATGATCAGCATTGAGTATTGATCAAATTTTATTTAAGTATAAATCAATTTCTTTCTTTCACACGTACAAAACTGGTTTTTTTACTAAGACAGTTATGTTTAAATAAATGTAGATAGATAGATAGATAGATAAATAGATAGATATCTTACACACACACACACACACACACACACACACACACACACACACACACACACACACACACACACACACACACACACTGACCCATAGATAGATAGATTCCAATTACACGAAGAAAACATTACCTATAAGAATATGCTAAGTTTATCGAACCGAATATTTTTCAGTTATTAAAATTCTAGAAAGGTTTTTATTAAGGATGAAATGGTGGATATATTCAAACAATTCTGCTTGTAAAATCCATTTTATATATTATGGCTCTCTTCGAAAGAGCAATAATTAAAATTTAGATCAATATCCCTTGTAGATACAGAAGATGCAACAAAGAGAAAACAGCCGCTCCCTAAAAGAAGGATCAAGGAATACTCTAAAGCCTGTACGCGAGAGGACTTACTCAAATAGCAGATCATATCTGGAACGAAAACCAAGACAAAGTCTCTTATAGAATAAGCTTTTTTTATTATTATTGGCAGGGATACATACTAACGAAGAAGATACTTGAAAGTCTTCAGTTGACCCTAGTTGCAAAATCAGTAACAGCCTCTTGGAACTTCTAATGAAATGAATTAATTAATCTTTAAAAACCCGGAAGTGACATGAGTTATCAATAATGGTAGAAATCCTTCACATTTGGATGAATCTTCACCATAGACGGTTGACACAAGTAAACACACCATTAAAAAACGGAAGATACAACGGCCGAAACGTTGTGAACATAGAAAAACATAGATAAAGACAATAGCTCCCCTAATAAAGACTAAATTATAAATCAATGATCAGAATATAAAATTAACTTTTCGCCTAAACGAAGAAACACACGTGCCTAAACATCAACATATATATTGCCAAAAATTTCGGTAATGTTCTGTCTGAATGTAGGATCAATATCGTGAAAGATGTATTCATGGTTGTAAAATTCAGAATACTTTCAAATGTTTATTGTCAAGAAAGTATAGATTTAGTCAAATTTTTAATAATATTCCATATCGTCTGTTTCCCACAAGTTATCACATTGATTGTGTGTAGCCTTGTTGAATATGTATAGCTTCAATAATCTAAAGTCTTATTTTTTAATTTGTTTTTGAGTGAATTTCTTTATTTTTCATAAGTATTGTGTTTCTGTGGAATAAGTTACTAGATTGTGCAGAATTACATTCGAGAATTACCTTGAGTTATTTTCGGGTAATATAAAAAAAATTGTCTTTGTATCGGACATACAAAGTGGGTTTAGCAATACAATCTTATTTTCAAGGTTTGGTTTGATTTGGTCGTTTGAGAGTTAGTTTGGTTTTGGTTTGATTTGGTTGGTTTGAATGTGGTTTCTTTCTTTAATGGCATATTAATCTTCTTGAGTTATCTAATACAAAAGCTATCATTTTAGTAGTCTTATATTCAAGATTGGCCATATAATAATTTGATGAACAAAAAACAAAAGATAGAAAAACCTTGTAATATTTCATAGCTACACCAACAGTTTGCGTGTAGATATATTTCCTTCATGGTCATACAAAAGAGCTTGTGTGAAGCATTTCACCAAAAGTTTCCATAATATTGTTCACGAAGAATTATTCCTAAAAATTCCTCAGAAGGAACATTGTGTACCTGAGAGGATTTTATAAGGGGTTCCCCTGGTCCAGACGTATCCTCTCAACATAACTTGGATTCAACCCAAAGGTATGATTTGTGGTAAAATAGATCTAATATTAATATTAAAGGTAGAAGGAAATAATAACAAATATTTTGTATGATAATGTCTATGGCCACTTTTACGGGACATTGATAAATAAAAGTTAAGCGCACACACATATACATACACACACACACACACACACACACACACACACACACACATATATATATATATATATATACACACAGATGTGTGTGTGTGTGTGTGTGTGTGTATGTGTGTCTGTATGTGTGTGTGTATTAGCAGATATAGATGATACTTCGAGTTATAGAAATAAATTATTATACAATTAAAATGTTAGATTCTGTCCAACCAAACATTATTATAACACAAACAGAACAAATCCCTTACAAAATGTTTATTTCTATAATCAGCAATCAATTCTAATTTAGATTAATCTATTATACTTTCTTGAATTACCAAAAATCATGCGTTTCTTAGTTTTCCATATTTTAGTAATGTCTTGATGAAAAATTGTTTTTATGGGCTGATGGGCGGAGATTTGACGAAGAGGAAAAGACGGAAATAGACTGACAGAGAAAAGAGAAAAACAGATCCTTAAGCATGAAATTATACATTTATATATATATATATATATATATATATATATATATATATATATATATATATATATATATATATATATATATATATATAAGACTGCTCTTAAGGCAGACAAATTAATAATAGTTGCTTCGTGCTTATTCACTAATTTTCTTTTTTTTCATCAACTATTGTGGTTGTGGCATACTAGTGACATGGTGTTTTGTCAAGATATATGACATTCGTTGAAATATTGTGATAAGAGTGTCTATGCCTTTCCAAAAGACAGCAATAATGTTAAATTTACATAAAACGTCTTTGCAATATTCCGAATGTCTTTAAATAACCATTAACATGTGTGCTCAAATAATTATGTTTCTTTGTTGGGTTGACCAATGAGTGAAAGGTGGGTGTATGTGATTCTATTTGAATTTGAATTTCCAAAGCAACAAATCGTTTAAAAATTGATATGATTACTTTGTACAAATCTATTTTATCCTCACTCCCAACAGAAAACTGAAAAGTGACTTTTACATATCTTGTTTCCTATTGTAATTATTTTATATGTTATATTTCTTTAATTCTTATCAAACAGAGACTTATCAGTCTTTTAATGGACTTATACGCATGCGTGTGCGTGCACATGTATACGCACACATACACATGAATATATCTAACGGTTAAATCTTTGTTAACTTATCGGCTTATATCCAAAACTTCTTAAGAATACATAGATATGTATGATTCTATGAGTATAAACTAACAAAACTGTACACCAAAGAATTGCGTATATTTTCTAATCGACTATATTCCTATCATTGTGGATTTTCTTATACATACTGTCTATTATGTCCATTATACTCACACGAATACTTACTAAACATTTGAATATATTTATTTTGTATATATGGATACAAATGTCTGTTTTCACCCTATATTAATTACCCTCTATCAGTATATCTGACTTTGTGCTCTTGTTTGTTTAAATATATATATATATATATATATATATATATATATATATTACGTAAATTTTCTATCTCCTTTATGTAAACATGCATAAACACACACAAACACATAAACGCAACATAAAAGACAAACACGCACACACACACACACACACACACACACACACACACACACACACACACACACACACACACACATATATATATATATATACATACACATGAACATTTTTCTTTCGCACTTTTACACAAGCACGTGTATATATATAAATATATATATATATATATTTATGTGTGTGTGTGTGTGTGTGTGTGTGTGTGTGTGTGTGTGTGTGTGTGTGTGTGTGTGTGTGTGATACATTTATTCACTTATTATTATTATTGTTATTATTATTATTATTATTATTATTATTATTATTGTTATTATTATTATTATTATTATTTCCTGTCAATGAAAAAGAGTAAAGGGAAAGAAGTCTCCAACCTGTCTAGGCTGGTTGTGTCTGGTAATTCTTCAGACAACCATAAACCGGGATCAGCGTGGTACGAATACTAATGATATCCTTTGCAGTATGCCTCATTGACCTCAACAGAAAACTCGATTCGAGACATACAATTGGTACTTGGAATTCCTTACCAGGACTAATCTACGCCATACTTCAGTAATATTATTTTTATTACTCAGCAAATCGAATATCTGTATTCCTTTTATGGCTTTTTACACTTTACACGTAAATTCGAGAATGTGTTGAATAGATTTATGAAGAAATCACTCAAGATGTACTGTTTAACTTTTATGCATTCAAACTCTATTAATATACTTTGGATATTATATACGTTACACTTACTCATTTGTATATAATCAAGAAGATATCATTTTTCTTCTTCGAAATTAAGTATGAATATTTGGCAAAGAACCACACTGAGTATTTAGGTTCCGCCCCTTTGGTGGATTGTGCGTATAATCTACATAAATTAATTTCTGAGATGAACACTTGTCGGTGGATCAGAAATAAACACAGCATTTTTAAAGTATGACTTACATGTCTAACTTTGTTTGCTCTATGAACAACAAAATACTTAACAGTGAACGTAAAAGATAAAATAAATAAATTGTATATTTCCGAAAATGAGATACAATTCTTTAGTAGAGATGTTTTTTTGTCGTTGTTTTTAAAATACGAGATATATTAATTAGTGATTTTTATGTCATCTAAAGTTTTCTGTTTAATTAGAATAAAATATCTTCCTACACTTTTCAGAATTCTTGTTTCTTATTACTAGTTGAAATATCAGACTCTGAGTAAAATAAAATTCTGGGATTTTTATCAATTAAAGCATTAATATGGACTAATTAATTTGAACCCCAAATATCCAATTCAAAATGCACTACATATTATCAAGTATAATTATTTCTAAAGTAGAGGTGCGCGTGGTTTAATGGCTATCGTCGCAGGAAATGGACACGGTGACACGAGTTCAAATCCTGGACGAGACTGATTGCATTTCACATAGCACTAATACCCTTGGGAAAGGTATGAATCCAATTATTCTCCCTCCAGCTATGGGTAATAGTAGGACAGACTGGGTTCTTCAGCCTTGGTGAGGCAACTAGTCTAGGAGAAGGAAAACTCTGAATTGAAACCTGTTAAACTCCACTTAAAAATTGACCTTGTGTCATGTCCTGCCTGAGCGGAGGGGTTGGTAAATATGATAATTATTTCTAATCAATTATAGCAATGTAATTAATTTTGCTAAGTAACTGTTTGTTCGTTTGTTTGTTTGAATTTTATGGCATATCAAACTTTGTAGGCCAAATTCATTTTTATAAAAATAATCAGTTCTATTTCAAACAATTCAGTTCAGCGTAAGTACAGTTTCAATGTCAAAAACAGTTCCATTTCAAACAAATCAGTTTAGCATAAGTAAGTTGTTTAAATGTCAAAAACAGTTCTATTTTAAGCAATTCAGTCTAGCATAAGTATACAGTTTCATTTTCTTCAACCCATAGATAGGACCCTAACAGGTGTTACCACTCTGGGCCTGAGTGGATCTGGGAGCGATGGCAATGAAGGGGTACTCTGCATTCCCCAAAGCTCCAGCATCACTGGAACCTCTCCATCAGATTGCTTAATGTCATATAAAGGACACTCGTTGGGGAGGTCTTACCCCACTGCAGAGGTGCAGTCAGTGTATTTTACAGCCCCAGCCAAGTGGGCCAGCAAAGTAACTGTTTTTAATTAAAAATAACGTGTAACATGAACTTGACAGAGCAGATCGAGCCAACCTATTTATGAATGATTTGTTCTTCATTCAAAGTTATAATTAATATCTAATTGATAATAACTGCGTTTTATTTAAGAAAATGAATTTGTTGTAAAATATACAATATACAACAACAGGAAACTATTTTCCTAAACATCTTTAATAATTTGAGAAAAAACAAACAGGTATTTGTCACCCGCTCCACCAAACGGACGAGTGTGGCATAAGCCCTTTAAGGTGGGTTCGGGCGTAGGACCGTTGCCCAGATACGCCTAGCATTCACCAAAATGCCTCAGACCCCATCACCATTCCTCTAAAAGGCGCCTCGGGCGCCAAGTGATAAGCCTAGCCCCTTCGTAGAGATTTGGAGCCGGGGAGATGGCGCCCTGAGGCTCGAGGAATGTCAGTCTAGCCCACCTGACGTGAATCCTAGGCCTTCCCGCCAACTGCGTTAGGCACCCTTGACCGACTAGCGTATCCAGAGACATGACACACCCGACCAGATCCGCACTGTTGCGCCACGGCCGGGCGAAGTGTGTTCCATCTACAGGATTGGTACAATTGCGCAAAAACACCTAGGAACAGTTTTACTTGCAATTCGTAGTTGCTGGTTGTCATTAGGTTAAGTTAGTAACTAACTTATAGGTTAGAATTGTTGCCTGCACCCACCAACCTTTTCCTTGTCAGAGAGTTTAAGTAGCCCATGAACTGACGTATAAACATACCTGACTAACATAAACAGACGGTTTTCCCCATTTTTTTTTTTTTTTCAAAGAGACGGAGAGAAAGTAATTACATTCCTCAAAAGAAAAAGATGGTTAGAGATGAGAAATAGAGGTGGGTTATATATTTAGGCATGGCTTCGGTGTGAATGATACTTCCGACATAGACTTAGATAAACAAAACAAAAGAATTAACGACAGAAGAATCAACAACAGAAATACAGATGCTGGAATTTTAATTCAAAGAAAATCTTAAAACTATGAAAAACAACGCCGTAAAGTGTAAATAGTTTATGTACCGAAGTTAATAACATAGAAAATATAAGTTGACTTTCGGGAATTTCCGGGAACAATAGTTGATCTAAAGGCATGTCACTCAGACAAAAAGCAGATTAGAAAAATACATATTTCCTTTAGTCGACAGGTGGAACAAGACTGTCTAGAATTAAAATTGCTTGCCATAAAGTATAAGTATTAAGACAATCGGAACCACTGGAGGCAGGAAGTAGGCAAAGTTCTAAAAAAAACAATTACACAAAAATGGATGCTAAGTAAGTGGGTAAAATTTCGAACATCTCAGAATAGAGAAAGGGTCAGAGAAGGAGATGTGATAAAAGAAGGTAGCGGTGAATAGTGGTGTGTAACTGAATGATAATTCATTACCTTTATCTAAAATTCTAATATAAACAGAAGCTTGTTTCTGATTCAGGCTGTTGCCATCTGTTAATTGGAGAAGCCCAGAGTTGTGGACTTCAACTTCTGATCGATCCGAAATAACGCAGGAGCACGTCCAAGATTTCCATTCTATTCATTTACGACATCATGTTTTTCTAATCTTACAATTGATTTCTAAGCAACATTTCTTTTTCTGTCCTGGTGTAATACTTATAGGTTGCCATGGGGACGTACAAAGTCACACATTATATTCAACGAATTAAAACATCTGATTGTAGCAGCATAATACTGGTTATTTTTCTTTTATTCTTCCATACGCAGGAGTTAATTGATTGATTGATTGATTGATTGATTGATAATATCAACGGCATGTCAACTCGTCTTGGGTAACTCTCTGCCTAGAGGTTAGGGAATCGCGTCAATTGTATGTTCATATTTACATTTTTTTTTAGTAGTTGTAACTTGAGAGTTTTTTTATTTTGTTTGTTTGTTTTGGTTTTTGGTTTTGTTTTTTTTTGTTTTTTTGCACACGGTCTTGTCGAATGCTTATAACTTTTAAACAAATATAATTGACCCATAGATGGGACATTAACAGGTACTACTACACTGGGTCAGTTGCTAGCCAGGCATTTTGTAAAGGATTCAAAATGTAGAGATAAAACACTATGATCAAATACTATTTCTGTTTCAAGCCTGATCTCAACTTTAACATAAATTTGACAAGACGGACGTTCGATCAAGATATCACACAATACATCAGCAAATATAGTAAGTAAAGTTAGCGACCGTAGTCGGGGGCGACCAGAAGGCTACCTTTTCAATAGCTACTTCACCGAGTTGTAAAAGAGGGCACTACTCCTTTCCCTGGATTGCTCCACTTTACCCTTGATACGTATCTTATGTTGCTGAGTGTTAAGCAAAGAGGTAACAAGTACCATTTTTAAAGTCTTTGGTATGATGTGACCTGGAATTGAACCGTTGGCGAACACTATACCCACTAGGCCAATGAGCCGAGTTCAGCAAATATAATAAAACATAACAAACAGATATAGCAGATCGATATTACAAATAGATATAACAGATAAATATAACAAATAGATATAAGAGGAGGAAGGGGATTTGGGTTTAGTTTGGTTTGGTTTTATGGCACATCAACCATTGTAGGTTATTAAAAACAGTTCTATTTCGAATAATTCAATTTAGTACAAGTTCACCGTCTAGTTCTATTTGACTTAAAGATAGGACTCTATCAGGTGCTACCATTCCAGGCTAGAGTAGACCTGGGAACGCTGGCAACGAAGGGGTACTCCGTCTTCTCCAAAGCTCCAACATTACTGAAGCCTCACCATCAGATTGTTTAGTGTCATAACAGTACACTCG
Source organism: Sepioteuthis lessoniana (assembly GCA_963585895.1). Classification (NCBI taxonomy): domain Eukaryota; kingdom Metazoa; phylum Mollusca; class Cephalopoda; order Myopsida; family Loliginidae; genus Sepioteuthis; species Sepioteuthis lessoniana. The sequence continues at coordinate 28,669 of CAUZXS010002559.1, read as the reverse complement.
TTGAGGGGGGTTTACCCCTCTACAGAAAAGCTGTCAGTGTATTCTGCTGCCCCAGCCGACTGGGCAAAGGAAAAGAAGGAGGGGGAGAATACAAGATATTAAAGCAAGTCATAAACTTCTTAGCAAAATCCATGGAAAAATGTAAAGTTGAATTAGCTGTAGAAGAAGAAACCCTTGCATAGGTGAAAATCCAAAGAGTTAACTTTCAGGAAGATTCACTTTCGCCACTATTACTTCTCATAGCAATCATGCATCTAAATCATATACCAAAAAACTGAAAGAGAGGCTTCAAATCTAGAAATCGCAGGAAAAGATAAACCCGCTCATGTGTACGGCGTTTCAATATTCGTGGGGTTCATGTGACTGCTGATAACTCTACTATAACTAATGTAGTGTTCTTTTTTGTTTCAGATTTGAAAATAGAACAGTATGACAACTATTAATCTTCAATTACAATTCCTTGGACAAGAGAGGAAAATATTTTGCATCACTACTTATTTGGAGACAAAAATCATTCAAAATTGTCTCAAAATAGATGCAACCCATTAATATAGGGTGTCTCAATATACATTGGACCCACATGACTGCTAATAAATCTACTAATAATAGTGTTCTTTTTTGTTTCAGATTTGAAAATAGTTTACTCTAACAACAATTAACCCTTAATCACAATGCCTTGGACAAGAGAGAAAAAATATTTTGCGTCACAACTTGTTTGGAGACAAAATCAGTCACAACCCTAACCCTGTCTCATAATAGATGCAGCCTATTAATATGATAATAATTTATTACTGAGACAAGAAACTCAAAAAGATTGCATGTCCTGGAAGCTGATATAATAACAATTAAAAAAACATTGATTTGATGTCTCTAGCTCAAAGGATGCATTTTTTACGCTTGTCTCAGTAATAAATTACAACTATTTTGAGATACCCTGTATATAGATGATATTAAGGTATTTGTTAATGAAAAAGAACTAGAAGCCTTTATGCAAACAATTACAATCTACATACAAGATATAGGAATGGAATTTTAGATTGAAAAATGTGCCAAATTTAAAATGAAAAAACGGAAAAAAAAAGACACAACGAAAGGAATAGAACTACCTAATAAAGAATTGATCAGAACATTTACAGAAAAAAAAAAACTACAAATACTTGGAAACCGTCAAAACTACAGGGATGAAAGAAAAGTACCTCATAACAAGACAACCAAACTCTGCAATTGAAATTTAGTAAAAGGAATAAATACCTGGGCAGTCCAACATGTAACATACTTTGGACCCTTCTTAAAATGGCAAGAAAGGAGCTCAGACATATGAACCATAGACCATAGAAATTAATGTACGAGGTGCATACAATAAGTTTCCAGACTTTTTTTCGTATGAGCATTTAACATTGTTGTAGACTCTTGAACATGTTATTGCTATACATCTTATGAGATGACTGACCAATTTTTAGGATTTCACGTTCAAATCAACAGCTACAGCAGCAATTGGAATACACCCTACTAAAGCCTCATTGTCACAGCTGGTGAATTTCAAAAATGCAATCTTACACTTTAAAAGAACGATATGCAATAAAATTCTGTTTTAAACTTGGAAAAAATGCCATAGAAACGTATGGAGTGCTTCAGACTGCTTTTGGAGTATCTTGCATGAATCGAGCATCAGTTTTTGAGTGGCATAAGAGATTCAAGGAAGGCAGGGAGTCTGTGAGGGATGATGAGAGGTATGGGAGGAGTAAGGAAGTCAATAGACCACAGTTGATTGGCCAAAGGGTTAGGGTTAGGGTTACTATGTTGAGGTTTTAAGGGAGTTCAAGAAGAGATTCCTTGGGAAGGGGCCAGCACTCTTCAAATCGGATCAGTGACATTTCCACCAGGACAATACACCAGTCCACAACTCCATCCTTGTCACAGACTATTTGACCAAGATGTTCATCAAGACAATTCTTCAGCCTTCCTATCGTCCAGACCTTGCTCCCTGTGACTTGGTTATTCCCTAAGCTTTGAGGCTGTCGTTATGATACAATTGAGGAGATGAAAGAGGCTGTGACGAAGGTCATTGACACGCTCACACAAGAGGACCTCCATGGGGCCTTCCAGAAGTTGTTGGAACGGTACAACAAGTACATTGCAGACGGAGGAGATTACTTCGAAGAGGACTAGAGTTTCATGTGTGTACTATCAATAAAAGTGCCCATACGAAAAAATGTCTGGAAACTTATCGTATGAACCTTGTATATGTACCAGGACTCCCATCAGAGAGATGACATTGAAAGATTATATCTGTTAAGAAAAGAAGAGAAGACGATTCGCTGGCATTGCAACAATTCATGCAACAATTCAGGGACACAAGGAATGTATATATAAAGAGCATAATAAAAAGACTAATTACAGCAGACAGTAACAACAATATTAACATAACTAAAGAACAAACTGGAAAATAATAAGATGTAGAAAACAAAAACGGTAAGTAAAATAACTGTATAGATAATTCAAGTGACAAACTGGAAAGATTACACACGAGAAGACTTACATGTGGCTAAGAAGGAGAAGGTCAAGAGAGAAATTGAAACTCTTTTAATCCTATTTACCAACCCCTTCCCTCGGGCAGGATATGACACAAGGTCAATTTTTCAGCGGAGTTTAACAGGTTTGAATTCAGAGTTTTCCTTCTCCTAGATTAGTTGCCTTACCAATTGCAGCTCATAATAATACCACAAGGACCAATTATATTTAGACGAAAATTGATAATATACTACAGAAGTGTATATTATGTGGAGACAGAGAGAAGACAGTTTATTACATTATAAGCGAATGCTGCAAACTGGAACAAAAGGAGCATAAGACTAGGCATAACTGGGTGAGATACGTAATCAAAAGGGAATTTCACAAGAGATTAAAATTTGACCATACAACCAAATGGTATATGTTCAAAACAGAATCAATCCTATAAAATGAAACCCATAAAATTCTTTGGAATTTTGCAGTACGAACGGATCACCCAATCCAAAGTTGAAAACCAGTGATAATCAATAATATAGAAAGAAGAATTTTTTATCCAATCGATTTTACTGTTCCGGCAGACCACAGCGAAAAGATAGACGAATACTTGAATCTTGTTTGAAAGCTGAAAATGTAGTGGAACATGAAGGTAACGGTGATTCCACCTGTAAATGGTGCACTGGGAACAGTCCCGAAGTTTTGGTATAGAGACTGGAGGAAATATAAGTTAGACTAATCGGGACTATACAAACTACAGCATTGTTAAGATCGGAATTTTTATCGGAAGATACACAAGAGAGAATGACTGTCACCCAGACAGCTGTAAAAGACCATCAGCTAACACTGCAGCGAAAAAACAGAAAGAAGTGAAATAATAATAATAATAATGATGATGATGATGATGATGATGATGAAATTGAGACGCACAAACTCCTCTGGAATTTTGAGATACAGATCACCAAATCTCAGCCAGACGACCAGACCTTGTAATAATCAAGAAAAAATAAATAAATAAAGAGAACTTGAAGAATTGTAGACTTTGCTGTCTCGGCTGACCACTGAGTAAAATTGAAAAAAAGCGAAAAGAAGGATACGTACCGGAATCTTGCTGAGGAATTAAAAAACTGTGGAATATTAAAGTGACGGTGATACCCATTGTAAGTGATGCTCTTGGTACAGTCACCAAAGGATTGATACAGGGACTGGAGGAAATGGAAATAAGTGGGCGAGTAGAGTTCATACAAAACTACTGCTTTATTAAGATCAACCAGAATACTGAGAAGAGTCCTGGAGACTTGAGGAGACTTTCTGTAACTCCTATGAAAGACCATCATCTGACGCTGATGCGAAAAACTCTCACGGAATAATAATGATGATAATAACTGAAACTCTCAGACAGAAATTTAATGAAAGGTATAAATACCTGAGAAGTTCCTCTCATAAGATAATTGGGACCTTCTTAAACAAGACAAGCACTCATAAATATGGACCTAAGAACAAGAAGGCTGATAACGATACACAAGGAATTAAAATGGAAAGTTGACATTGACAGACTATATATTAAAAGAAACGAAAAAGGAAGTAAATTTGACCAACTGGGGAATTGTGTTGATACAGTAATTCAGTGACTTACAGAATTCGCAAACAAAAGTAATAACTACATATTGTTTCATCATATTTACCAACCCCTCCGCTCGGGCAGGATATGACACAAGGTCAATTTTTAAGCGGAGTTTAACAGGTTTTAATTCAGAGTTTTCCTTCTCCTAGACTAGTTGCCTTGCCAAGGCTGAAGAATCTAGTCTACCCTACTATTTACCCATAGCTGGAGGGAGAATAATTGGATATTGTTTCATATATAATTACATATAATTGCATATAATTTATGATACGATGTATATAACATACATTCATAATATAAATGTATATGTAGATATAGAAGCATATATATATATATATATATATGTGTGTGTGTGTGTGTGTGTGTGTGTGTATGTGCTTTCTGTTTTCAGAATTTTGACGTTGTGTATGTATTATGCGATGAAGGGATTTAATCAATGCCTAAATAGGAAAAAAAAAGGATAAATCCAGGGGGGTGGGGGATTTTCTGCTTTTTGTTTTTTTCCCGCATGTGAGGGTAGAGCTTGGTCTCTTGTAATAAATTATGACCTTCTTTAAGAACTTTCTCACTTGTCAGCCATTTGATCAAATTGCATTGTGAGAACTATGAAATGATTTCTCTTTGTTGTTTGATAGGGTGAAAATGTAGAAAGTCATAAACTGTTCGTTGGCCTCTTAACTTTACAGTAGGAAGACAGTGCAATGACTATTCGTCCCTGGCGACATCACCCATCTCTTTGCTGTATTGTTAGAATTTTTTCTTCAGAAGTCCGATGAAGTTGTAAGGATCTGGTCCAATTGGTTTATATCCATAATTGCTTATTAGAACCTTACAATATAGTGTTGAGAAATATAAGGAAGGGGTTTGCCAATGTCGCATGGTGATCGGAGATAAGATTAAACAAATTTATCAGAGACCGAATAAAAAAAAAATCTGACCCTGTTATAATCGCTTACGCAAGATATCTGAGTATTAGAATTCCTATTGGGAAATATTCAGAATTATAAGATTATTCTGTTTTAGATATTCTTTGTCGGTATTCACTTTCGAAATTTTCCAGTTGATTATTTTACTCACACAACTAAGGATTGGAATATAGGAATAATTGCTGAATACAAATTAGAATGCTGATTATATAACTTATACACCAGTCCGAACAAATCCCTTTCAGCAAATCATCATCATCATCCTCGATAGAGTTAAAATTACTTCCATCATAAAGCAGGAACTTCTACAACCGATCTGCGAAGAACAGACACACCGGAAAGTCAAATGTATGCAAATCGCTATCACTGTTTCTAGCTTTTTTGGAGGTGCCTGTGGTGTAATGGTTATCGTCACAGGATATGGACACGGCGATACGAGTTCAATTCGTGGACAAGACTGATTGCATTTCACATAGCACTAATACCCTTGGGAAAGGTATGAATCCAATTATTCTCCCTCCAGCTATGGGTAAATAGTAGGGCAGACTAGGTTCTTCAGCCTTGGTGAGGCAACTAGTCTAGGAAAAGGAAAACTCTGAATTGAAACCTCTTAAACTCCGCTTAAAAAAATTGACCTTGTGTCATATCCTGCCCGAGCAGAGGGGTTGGGTAAATAGGATCACTGTTTCTAGCTGGTTGTGTTGAAAAGGACAAAATGCAGTAGACTTGCTTAAGAGTTTATGGCTCTTTCTCCTTCAGAATTCAAATATTTGTTTTTGACCTTAATTAATGTTATAAAATTTACTGGTCGGATATGTGAGAAAAGTTGATATGAAACGTCCCAAACATGAATTGTTTTCTTCGTTTAATGGCATATCAACCTTTGTAGGTTATTTAATGCCAAAGCCATTCTCCTAGAAGAACAGTAGTGGCACTATTTAACCCATAGCTGGGAGGATAAGTGGATTCATACCTTTCCCAAGGGTATTTGCCCGAAAGTGAACGTAATAGCACGACTGGAGTACGAACTCGCTTACAACGATTCCGCAGTCCATCGCTTTAACCATTACACCACCAGGACCCCCGTCAAACATGAATTAGAAAAAAAAAACTTTCTAGGGTCAGCACGAAAGATCGATCACTGGAAATTAGAGAATTGAAGATGATGGGGAGACCCAAAACAAACGGACGAACCACGAAGGAAAATTAGTATTGTTATCTACTAAGTCAGTGACAGTTGACTCGACAACCTAAGAATTTAAAAGAGAACAATGGAAAATAATACCAAGGAAGCAACTCGTCTTCTTTTAAGGCAAAATAAAAGTGTCAAATGATTTTGAGAGTTTTAAAAGATTTCTTCAGTGACATAATATGATTGGTGGACTTATCTTAGGACTTAAATGTATCTTATACTTCGAAGATGCTCAAACTTTTAACAAAGACTAAGTGGGAGTGCCTGTAATATCGAAGAAATTACAAATAATTTAGAGTTGCCTTCTGAAGTATCCAAGACAAGTTAGGAGTGTTTAACGTTTTTTTCTTGGAACGTATTCGCAATGATTTTGAGATTCTTGAAATTTCTCCTGCTTTGTATACCTAATTATTTAGAGGTGCTAATTAATTCTCTTGAAGAATGGTAAGAAAGCACAAAACAGAGTAGGAGCACCAAATCCTTTGGAGGAGTTTTAAATTCCAGCGGGGATATGGTAGATATGTCTAATGATTTGGAGGAGTTTTAAGTTCCGTCTGAGACATGAAGGGTATGCCTAATAACGTGGAGAGGCTTACAAATTCTTCTGGGGTATGGTAGGGTACCAAATGATTTTTTAGGTGCTTTATATTTCTGCTGAAGCATGGTTGGATAGTCTATTAATTTAGATATGCTTAAAATTCCTCATAGAGAACGGTGAAAGAGGTGGTAGAACTGCCTACTGACTTGGAGGTGGTAAAATTTCTCTTGAGATATAGTAGGAATTCATGAGGCATGATAGAATTGTCTACTGATTTGGGGGTGATTAAAATTTCCCCTTAGGTATGGCAGAAGTGTCTGGAGCATGATAACATAATTAATTACATAACCCCTCGGCCACGAGCAAGATGCTACAAAGGGTAAATTTTTAGGTGGATTTTGGCTGGCTTGAATTCGAAGTTAGTCTTCTCCTAGGCCTGTTGCCTTACTTAGTCTAAAGAGCCCAGTCTGCTATACTATTTACGTATAGCTGGAGGAAAAAGAGGAGGATCACAAACAGCCACGTCTTGGGTTTGAACTTCGTTTGCTAATTTCATTTTCTACAATACTAACTGTGATACTACATGGATGATAAGACAAACTGGTCTTTCAGAAAAAAAACTTTTTTCTGAATTAGACAAACTTTGGGACTACCTATTTTTTTGATATTATATTTAAGGTTTTTTATTCGAGCATGTAAACACTAGATTTTCCATGCTCTTACGAGGATCATTAAATAAGTTTCCAGACTTTTTTCGTATGGGCACTTTTATTGATAGTACACTCATGAAACTCTAGTCCCCTTCGAAGTAATCTCCTCTGGATGCAATGCACTTACTGTACTGTTCCAACAACTTCTGGAAGGCCCCATCGAAGTCCTCTTGTGTGAGCGTGTCAATGACCTTCGTCACAGCCTCTTTCATCTCCTCAATTGTCTCATAACGACAGCCTCTGAGCTTAGGGAATAACCAAAAGTCACAGGGAGCAAGGTCTGGACGATAGGAAGGCTGAAGAACTGTCTTGATGCCCATCTTGGTCAAATAGTCTGTGACAAGGATGGAGTTGTGGACTAGTACATTGTCCTGGTGGAAATGCCACTGACCCAATTTGAAGAGTGCTGGCCTCTTCCCAAGGAATCTCTTGCTGAACCCCCTTAAAACCTCAACATAGTAACCTAACCCTAACCCTGTGACCAATCACTTCTGGTCTATTGACTTTCTTACTCCTCCCATACCTCTCATCATCCCTCACAGACTCCCTGCCTTCCTTGAATCTCTTATGCCACTCAAAAACTGATGCTCGATTCATGCAAGATACTCCAAAAGCAGTCTGAAGCATTTCATACGTTTCTGTGGCATTTTTTCCAAGTTTAAAACAGAATTTTATTGCATATCGTTCTTCCAAAGTGTAAGATTGCATTTTTGAAATTCACCAGCTGTGACAATGAGGCTTTAGTAGGGTGTATTCCAATTGCTACTGTAGCTGTTGATTTGAACGTGAAATCCTAAAAATTGGTCAGTCATCTCATAAGATGTACAGCAATAACATACTGAATGTTCAAGAGTCTACGACAATGTTAAATGCCTATACGAAAAAGTCTTAAACTTATTGTATGCATCACGTACCTTTGAAAAGAATAAAAAGAAATTTATTTGCCAGAGCCTGACAACAAAAGTTCATAAATTTTTTCATATTCTTGTTTTTGCCCAAAGTTGTGATATGTTATTGCGCAATATACGGGTAAATTACATTTGGAGAAGAATCTGTCAGGACAGATTTTACTAGCTGGCGATTGTAACTACTTATGGTTAGGCTAAGTTAGTAACTAAGCAAAGGTTTGGAATTGCTGCCAGGATCTGCCAACCCTCTCACCACACTACTACCTATGTAGAGGAGTTCAACAAGTACAGGAGTTGATGTGTAGACTAACCCAAATATGTGGATTTTCCTTTCACCATTTTCTTTTTTGGAGAGCGATGCGAGAGGGAAGTATTATATTTTGGGAATATCCTCTGAAGAAAGAAAAGTCAGAAATGAAAAAATAGTAACGGTATCAATACATACCGAGGTATGGCTGGAGGTATGTATGATACTTCCAACATCTACCCACGTAAACAAGATAGAAGAATTATCAGCAGAAATACAGATGTAGAAATTTTAATTAAAGAAAATCTTTAAACAATTGAAAACAGTCCTGTAAAGAGGGAATAGGGTATGCATCTCATATAGTAACATAGAGGCAAGTAGGTTTCGGTAATTTCAAGGAATAATAGTTAACGTGAGCAGATTTCATTCAGCCTAAAATTGGTTTTATTGTATCCAAGAGGCATTGTATCGCCAGATTGAACAGAAGTACTGAGAATTAGAATTTCCTCGAAAATAGGAATAATTAGAACGCTGAATGGGAGAGTAAGTAAAATGTTAAAATTTATTACTCAAACATGAACGCTGTAAACAAAGTAAAGTAAAGTTGGCGACCTTTAGTCGAGGGTGACACGAAGGCTCTCTTTTAAATAGCTACTACACTGAGGTGTAGGGGAAAGTGCTACTCCTTTCCCTGGATTGCTCCACTTTATCCTTTATACGTACCTTAGAATGCTGAGTGTTAAGCAAGGAGGTATCAAGTACCATTTTTAAAGTGTAAAGGCTAATAAATTCCCGAATATCTAAAAAAAAAAAAAAAAGAATTGTGAAAGATATGTCAAAGGATAGTAGGAATGTCAGGTGAAATTTTACCTTCATATTTTTTGTTGCTTTTTTTTTGCCAGTTTTTTTTTTTTGTTGTTGTTGTTGTATTTTGTTTTGATTTGTTTTTTTGTTTATTCATCTATTTAACTGAATAATTAATTTTCTATTTTATTCATTTATTTATTTATTCATTTATTGCTTAACTTTTTTTTCTAATTTTGTAGATTTTTGTTGCCTTCATTATCACAATCGTAAAAATATGACCCAACACTGTCCCGATGAAAGGTAACTAAAATAAAAAAAATGAATAATAATAATAATAATAATAATAATAATAATAATAATAATATATAAATGAATAAAATCTTTTTTTCCGTCTTTTCAAAACCATTAGATACGAGGTGATTTATTTTTAAAATATCAAAACTTAAGCTGTATTCACAAAAACAGAAATAAACTATGAATGCGACATTAATTTTTTTTTAATAGTCGCTTTAGGATTCAGTATACCAATTCCTGTGAGTTTTCCACTAGTCGAAGCATTACTGAAATTCTTCTTTTGATATATTTTAAAGCTGCACCGTTGTATTTTTTCATTCTCAAATTTTTCTCCCGAGATAAATTTTCCCTTTAGAAAACAAGAAAAAAATGTACATTGCTAGATCTGGTATTTGGTGGTACAGCCTTTTCACACCCTGTGTTTCGTGACTGGCTATACAACTTTTCAAAATTAGCCTTGATTCGTCCAGATCTAACTGAGATATCTACATATCATCACTTTATTGAATAAGTTACTCTGTTCTGATTTAACTAGACTTTATTTAAATTTTGATTTATTTAGTTTTAGAATTAAAAGCTCAAAGATTTAGTTTCGATACTTTTTTTACCACGTCTCGTATGTCTCCTTGTGTTATGAAAGCTGATAATGGTTTGAGCTACGTACATTATATTTGATAGATACTTTCACTTTCACTTTCACAATAGGAGTGGATTTAAGTAAACAATATTGAGAGAGGTGTAATAACAACTACACAGTATTATCACAATGAATATGATCTTATGATCACCATTGAATGCTTAATGTAAAGTAGATAAAAAATGCGAGTCGGTATACATGATATCATCATCATTATCATCTATTATTATTATTATTATTATTATTATTATTATTATTATTATTATTATTATTCCTTTTCGAGTTTTTCACACCAGCGTTAGCTGATGGTTTCTCACTGGAGTTTGAGCGACAGTAAGTCTCCTCAAGTCTCCAGGACTCGTCTCAGTATTCTGGCTGATCTCAACAATGCTCTAGTTTGGATGGTCTCCACACGTCATTTTATTTCTAAATCCTCCAGTCCATGCACCAATCCTTTGGTAACTGTACCAAGAGCACCAAATACAATTGGTATAACCGTCACTTTCGAGTTCCATGTTTTTTTCAATTCCCGAGCAAGGTCCAGATATTTATCTTTCTTTTTGCCTTCTTTCAATTTTACTCTGTGGTCAGCCGGAACATTATCTCTTTTGAGATTTTTTCACATCAGCGTTTGCTAATGGTTTTCCACTGGAGTTTGAGGGACAGCAAGTCTTCTTAAGTCTGTAATACTCTTCTTTCTGGCCGATCTTAATAATTTTGTCGTTTGCATGGTCTCCACTCGTCATCTTATTTCCAAGTCCTCCAGTCCTTGTATCAATCCTTTGGTGACTGTACAGAACGCACTAATTACAATTGTTATCACCGTCACTTTCAACATTTCATAGTTTTTTTCAGATCTTTTATCATAATCATATTTACTCCTAGAGAGTTTTTCATATCAGCATTTGGTGATGGTCTTTCACTGAAGTTTGGATGACAGCAAGTTCCGTCAAGTCTCCAGGACTCTTTTGCTGTATTCTGACCGATCTCAATAATGCAGTAGGTTGGATGATCTCAACTCGCCCTCTTATTTCCATGTCCTCTAGTCCCTGTATCAATCCTTTGCTGACTGTATCAAGAACACCAATTACATTGGTATAATAGTCAAGTTAATGTTCCACAGGTTTTTCAATTTCCTAGTAAGGTCGAAGTATTTATCTTTCTTTTCACTTTCTTTTAATTTTACTCTATGGTCAACCGAGACAGCAAAGTCTACAATTCGGCAAACTCTATTTTTTGTTGTTGTTGTTGTTGTTGCTGATTATTATGAGGTCTGGTTGTCTGGCCGAGATTAGGTGATTCGTTTGTATGTCAAAATCCCATAGGAGTTTGTGTGTCTCATTCTCCAGGACAGATGCTGGGTTGTACATATACAATTTGTTCGTATTATCCCAGTGGATTACCTTCCCCACCCAGTCGTATCTACTCTTTTATTCCCTCTGTGCTAATTTGCTGCATTCGGTTATTATGTGATTGATGGTTTCTTCTCTATCACCACATTGCCTACATTTGCTATTTTGTTGCGTCTTATCTATTCTCGCTTTGATATGATTGGTTCTTATGGCGTTGTTTTGTGCTGCTATTAGGAGAGATTCTGTTTCTCTCTTAAGGTTTTCTTTTCTTAGCCCCATCCACGTTTTCACGTTTGAGATGTTGCTTATTAGTCACTTAAAACGTCCATAGAGCTGTTTTTCTTCCCACTTTTGTTTTCTGATTATTTCCGTTCCTCTTCCTCCTTCTTTTCTCGACACATATAGTCTGTCAACGTCATCTCTGGGAAGTTATGCCTTATGCATGGTCATTAGTTTTCTTCTTCTTTGGTTTATTTGTTGAAGTTCTCTGGTCCTGATATTATTATTATTATTATTATTATTATTATTATTATTATTATTATTATTATTTACTTACTTACTCCTTGAGAGTTTTTTCACATCAGTTTTAGCAGATGGTCTTTTACTGGAGTTTGAGTAACAGCAAGTCTCCTCAAGTTTCCAGGACCCTTCTCAGTATTCCAGTCATTCTCAATAATGCTGTAGTTTGGATGGTCTCCACTCGTCCGCCAACTTCCAAGTCCTCCAGTCCCTTTAATAATCCTTAAGGGTCTACGTACTTATCCTTCTTTTCACATTCTTTCAGTTTTATTCAGTGATCAGCCAAGACAGAAAAGTCGACAATTTTAAAAATTCTCTTTTTTTGTTGATTAATATTAGGTCTGGTGTTCTTACCGAGATTAGCTGATCCTTCTGTATGTCAAAGTCCCATAGGAGTTTATGTGTATCATTTTCTATGACAGATGCTGGGTTCTGCATATACCATTTGTTCGTATGGTCAAATTTAAATTCTTTGCACATCTCCCATTGAATCATCTTGGCCACCCAGTTGTGTCTAGTCTTATACTCCTTCTGTGCAAATTTGCTGCATTCGCTAATTATGTGATTTATCATTTCATTTCACTCACCGCGTAGCATACATTTACTATTTTGTTGCGACATTATTATTTACTCCTTTTTGAGTTTACCACATCAGCATTAACTGATGGTTTCTCACTGGTGTTTGAGTGACAGCAGGTCTCCTCAAGTCACCTGGACTCTTCTCAGTATTCTGTCAGATCTCAAAAAGTTGGATGGTCTCCACTCTTCTTCTGATTTCCAAGTCCTCCAGTTCCTTTATCTTTATTAATCTTTTAGTGACTGTACCAAGAGCACCAATTACAATTGGTATAATAGTCAATTTAATGTTCCATGGGTTTTTCAATGGTTCTTAAGTTGAAAGGCGATAGAACATATAGGACTTACCCACCTATAATTTAAAATGGGCGGTATGCCACTTGTTCCCGAAACAAAGATGGCGGACGCAATCTCGAGAAATCATTGGCCAGGAGAACCACGTGATCACTGCTTAAAACTACGTTGTCACTTGAATTTCGGTCTACGAGAAGAAAAACTCTGAATTCAAACCAGTTTTAATCTTTTTGACGCAAAAACGATCTTTGACTCAAAAATTTCAAGTGGGGTGAAGGACGTATTCAACGCATTTTAGCTACTCTTATAATTTTCATTTAACCATTAATTTACGTTAATAATAATACTGATGTACGATTCATATCTTTCAATTCAAGGACAAGTTAAGTAATGGCATATTATACATTACAAGAAGGTCAAAAGGAACGCTTTCCCTAAAAATCGGCCATACATCCTTCTGGGAAATACCATTGGTTACTGCTATAAAACATTATATACAATCTATAACATACCCAGGCAAATAAGAAAAAACGATAAAACATTTTTGTTCTTTTAAAACAAAAAAAAAATGAGAATGCAGTTCCATTTGGAAAGGTTTTATAACTGAACATCGATAATAAATCAATAAAACCTGAAGTCTTTGCCGCAGTTGAATAGATTGAGGGTAAATTTCAATAACCATCAATCGTAGGGTTGTTTTTCAGTGAATGACCCATTAATGTTGTCTTTTTGCCAAATCTAGTGTAGCTTAACAAATTTCAAATAGTTATTACAAAGGTCTGCTGTAAAGCTCTCAACCAGACCAAGAAAAGAATTATACAGACTTTTAAAACGTACGTGCTATTCCACAGTTAAACTTAGAATTTTATTTCTTAGGTTTCTTTAAAAAAAATATGATTAAAAAAAAGAACCTTTTTGATTGGCTGGAGAATCCTTGTTGATATGCAAGATATTTTTTCATATTCACAACAAATAATGAACTTATATTATTTAAAATTTAATGATCGAAATGATCGTTTGAATAATTAAAAACTTGAAAGGATCCAAGACAAATAAATATAAATATTTACTTTTTTGAAAGAATGTCAATAAATATTTCAAAGACAAAGCAATAAATACTTATTTGTGGACATTAAATGTTTTGATAAATAACAATAAGAATTTTTGGAGTGATTGACTGTCGCATAATTATTCTGTTCTTTATTTCCTTTCATCACATATACATGTATGCATGCATACAGAAGGTGTGGGTAGTGTCACGGTTATTGCCGTAGGAAATGGAATCGTAAAGAATTGAATCTGCGAGCCAAGTTTAAATTCTAGACAAGGCTGTTTCTATTTCACTGCGCGAAAAGCATGGTTCCAGCTCTTCTCCCCACATCTAAAGGTATATATTAGCGCACACGGGGTTCTTTAGCTTTGGTTTGGGAACCGGTCTACGAGAAGAAAAACGCTGAATTCAAACCAGTTTTACTCCGCTTAAAAATTGACTTTGTGGAGTGGAGTTGGGTACATTCAGGCGTACATACGAAATGTATTAAAAAGAAACCAAATCTTTCCAAAATCAATTTTATTATTTTACCTCCAACTTAACATGTTTTCTTTCGAGCAGTTATCTCCAGCGTTTTTTCTTTTTTTCTAGTTCTTGTATGATTTCTATGAATTGTTTTAAGAAAAGTCTGTAGATTTCATAGCACCTACTTTTCTATTTATTATTTATCTTCTGAAAGTAAAAACTTTCAAGAGAGTTTTCAGCTTTTCTTTAAATTATATATGCAGGGACCAAATTCTAAACTGAGGACGAGGGCTGCCTCGTTCTTAATCAAAATACGACTGAGAAAAAAAAAATTATATATATATATATATAACTGATACTGATAGATTTGATACTCTAATCGTTCATGGAAATTCTAACATACATATATGTGTTTATTCTATGAGTCGTATTTGTGTCTGCAAACTGAATCAAAACTTGCCCAGTCGGCTGGGGCTGTAGAATACACTGACTGCACCTCTGCAAAATGCACCCACAACCCACCCACAAATGAGTGTCCTGAAATGACCCTAAACAGTCTGATGGTGAGGTCCCAGTAATGCTGGGGTCTCTTCATTGCCAATGCTCCCAGGTCCACTCTGGCCCGGCGTGGTAGCACCTGAGAGGGTCCTATCTATGGGTTAAATAGAACTAACGGCCATCTTATGCTAAGCTAAATTGTTTGATTAAACTGAATAGCTTGAAATAGAAATGTTTTTGACTATTAAACCGTACTTTCATTTATACTGCGTGCTTATGCTAAACTAACCAAATGAATCAATACGAAGCTTAACTACACAGTATTAAATATCAATAGTTGCTTTTTGATATAAGCGTGTGTAAGTTACACAAATATTAGATGCTATAAAAATATACATTTAAGAGATGGAGTTAAAATAGTTTGCTGAAACATCAAGATATTTGTAAATGTATCCTCAAAAAAATTTGAATAAAGTTTTTCCATTAAAATATGTTGTTGGGTTTTTTTTTAAATTTTAATTTATCTAAATTCTGCTTTTCTAGAATGTTTTTGTGCCTGTTTTTGAGTAATAATTTTCATGTACTTTTCCCCTAAGCGCTGTGAATTAGAAAATGGGAGAGTTGCGAGATTTAAAAGCATTTTCTATTTATTTAAATTCATGATTTAAATATTAAGGGTATCATATCCTTGTTTTTGGTTTCCGCGTTTTAAGATTTAGAGGTTATCTTAATCATATTAGCACAACAATCAAGTTGATAGTTTCAATATTACAGAGTATTCTTTTCTGAAATTTAGCTTTTTCAAAATAAATATCTAAGGAACTCCTAGAGAATGAAACATTATGATGAACAAATAAATAATCAACCAAATTTTGGTTTCTTTGTCATATTTTACTTCGTTTCTGGTGTATATTTTATCCATGTTAGATTCACACACACACACACACACACATACACACACACACACACACACACACACACACACACACACACACACACACACACACACACATACGCAAACACACACGCAAACACATATACGCATGCATATACACAGATAAATATATATATGTATATATATATATATAAAATTAACTTAAATCGCGAGTAGGAACTCTCCTACTAAAGTTTCACCTCAACGGATCATCATATATATATATATATATATATATATATATATATATATATATATATATGTCTCTGTGTGAATGTAACATGGATTATATATATATATATATATATATATATATATATATATATATATATTTCATTCAGAAAAAACAACAAACCGGTCACATTAGGAATATAAATTTATTTCCATCCTGTTTGGCGTTTTTGAAAAATCCATAAACACGGAAAAAAAATTAACAGGACTTCTTCAGATCTTATGGATAAAATGAAATTATTGCTCCGTAATGTCTGTTACATTGAGCTCTTATATATACACCCA
This sequence comes from Sepioteuthis lessoniana, assembly GCA_963585895.1. Classification (NCBI taxonomy): domain Eukaryota; kingdom Metazoa; phylum Mollusca; class Cephalopoda; order Myopsida; family Loliginidae; genus Sepioteuthis; species Sepioteuthis lessoniana. Next base: position 12,076 of record CAUZXS010002559.1, on the reverse strand, counting down.
CAATTACGCATATACACGTACACATACACTCACATCTATATTTTCGTCTCTGTGTGAAAATAACATGGATTATATATATATATATATATATATATATATATAATTCATGCTATATTCACACAGAGACATTTATATATATATATATATATATATATATATATATATATATATATATATATATATATACGTACATACGCACGTGCGCACGTTCAAATAGTTTAAATATTTGTATATTTCCAAGCTGCTAAGATCGTAAATAGTAATTTTTTCCTCGAGAGTAGGCTGAAAATTTCCTTGGCTGAAAAGTTCTTATCATGGCATCATATCTGCTGCTGCTGCTGCTGGTGACCCCTGTTTTGTAACAATAACATCGAAGCACTACAATGAAAGAAGTGTGTGGACCGCAAGAAATACTTATGTATAAAATAAACTTCATTTTACAAATTTCATTTGAGTATTTTGGTCAACTTATAAACTTTTCCACTGACCCTTGCGAATATATGTTCCTTAAAAATCTTTCGTGTTAATATTTGGACCAATTATACAATTTGTCTTAGATGCAATGCATGCATAAAATTCGCATTTATGAAAAAATAAAAAGTTTACTTCGCATCTGTCATAATTTTTATTGCTTTTAAGTGGATCAATAATCGATAGCCTGGCGCATAATTATCAGCTGAATTTGCATATGAAATACTCACGGCATAATGTTCTACCAATGTAAATTAAATTCATTTCCAAGGAAGAAGATAATGTTGAAAAATAGGTATTTTTGTAAAAAAAAAAGTGTACTTTTATCATTACGCCTCGAACTTATAGATTTAAATTCGTATGTGATAAAGATATATGTATGTCTTAAGTTTTAGGGTTGTTCGTTGGTATTTTATGGCCTATCAATCCTTATGGATTATTTAATGACAATTCCAAATATATATATATATATATATATATATATATATATATATATATATATATATATATATGATTTGTAAACGAATTGTTTTTGCAGAAAGTTAGATAGTTTCAATTATTGGTAACACTAATAATTCTATTAAATATTAATCATTTGTCTGCACTCAGTCAGATGAGTTTAAGTATTACGTACTTGTCTGAGTAAAGAGCTATTTACGCAAGTAGGTAAATATGATGTTTGCATAAATATAGGGAAAATATTGCTCTCTCTCTCTCTCTCTCTCTCTCTCTCTCTCTCTCTCTCTCTCTCTCTCTCTCTCTCTCTGTGTGTGTGTGTGTGTGTGTGTGTGTTTGTGTAGCATATTTGTACCGTTGTGCGTTCGTATACGAAGATGCAGGTTTACAAATAATTGTAGGCGAATGTGTAAATGTGCGCAAGCGCAAACATACATTTCTGTGAACGTATCAATATTCAAATTACTCAAGCCCAGCCGCATATACTCGTCTTACATTTATGTAAGAACTTGTAGGGCAAACAAGCATTACACGTACATAGATATCATGGATTAAGCACCACCAACAACACAAACATAGCAAAAGTACACGTGCGCGCGCACACACTCATACAAACTCACATACCCATTTACATCACGTATATATATGAACTCTTTGAGTGATGTTAACGAATAAGCTCAGGAAGTAGCTATATTTAAACTTCTGCAGGATGTTAAGTGCACTTTCAGAATAATTATATTAGAGATAGTTCAGTCAGTCGCTTAACAAACAAGGGAGCCGGATAAAGTCTAAAATATAAACAAAAAAATGCATACAACTATTTTTATTTTTGTTTTCAAGGTTATTCAAATAAAAGAAATATATCCAAATGTATCAAGGTGTCTTTAATTGTATAAGGTCATTAAAGCCTAAAATCAGTCTCGCTTTAGAAGCTTTTTGAAGATCCCAATAAAAACTAATAAAAAATAGTTTAATAGGCAGTAATTTTCTTAACATAGACTGATCTAAATGTGTGTTTTAAGCAAATGAAAAAACTTGTAAATATTGGCTACAAAATCAAGACAGATTCAATGAATACTTATATATATATATATATATATATATATATGTGTGTGTGTGTGTGTGTGTGTGTGTGTGTGTGTGTGTGTGTGTGTGTGTGTGTGTGTTTGAGTGTGCACATATATATATGCGTGTGTGTGTGTGTGCGTGTGAGAGAGAGAGAGAGAGAGAGAGAGAGAGAGAGATAGACAGACAGACAGACAGACAGAGTATGTGTTTTTGCGAAAGAGATATTGAATGTCAATCATTTCTCAGACCTATTGGAATAAACAGAGAGATTTTGCTTCTAATCACTTGGTTTGAAATGTTCAAACAGGAATATTACGCAAGAACCATTTTTTACTGTAATCAACATGCATTTAGTTGTGTTTTGGGGTTTTGAATGCTAAATTCCAAAAAAAGGTTTTCGTAGAATTGAATTCTAAAATCTTTAAATACTCCGGCAATCTTAGGTAATACAAATATTTTTCGTTTGTTCAAATACTTACAAGTAATACTTTCTATAAGTTAATGTTCAAAAGGGTTATAGAAAGAAGTGTTCATAAGTATTTGAACAAGCTCCAATTTATATTGCCTAAGATTGTCGGGGCTATTAAGTATCTGGAGTTGGAGTATCCAAATTAATCTACTAACACGCGCACCTTCGCACGAACACATACCCATCCCCCTCCATTTTCGCAAAAATGGAAATAAAACTGAAACTTCATTTTATCAAATATATTTGACAAAATTACAAGAAAATATTTTGACATGATTAAATTTATTCAAAGAAAATGCTATTTGCTTAAACCATGGCCACCAGACGACTTCAAAATTTCATGTAAGTATTTCCGACAGTCACCTTATTTATGCTAACGTTATCCCTACCTTCAGTTCATTTTTGGTGTTGCTCAGAGTATTGTTCCTCAATCACACCCTACACACAATCATCAAGGACACTGCAATCTGGAGAATTAAGAGGCCAGATGTCAGGGGTGATGGGATCGCAGAAATTTTCTCACAGCCATGACTGTGTTCTCCTGCTTGTGTGGGAGGGTACAGTGTCTTGTTGTCAGTGTTAGGGTCTTCCAGCTGCCCCCTTCTCGATCCAGGGTAGCACTACTAACTTCTTTGGCACGATGTTGAGCCGGAGGCCATATGGGAACATGAATGTAGGCATAACGTCGTCATCGCTACTGACCACCCCAAACAACATGATGTGGACTGGGGGTTTGATTTTCATCCATATGAATATGATTGTATTCTCAGATTGACACCGAAATCTTCGTGTGCATCCGGCGTGAATCCCAAGAATAAGAGCATGGCGTTTCTGAAGAAGAGAATAGCGCCATGTGCTAGTTTTTCATATCATCATCATCATCATGACGTGCGGCTAGCACGGATATCCCTGACCCTCTCTCCACGTCTCCCTATCATTCATCGCCTCCGGCAGGTCTTCAGGGTTACATCCTGTATCATCACATATCTGCAGTATCCTATTTACCAACCCCTCCGCTCGGGCAGGATATGACACAAGGTCGATTTTTAAGCGGAGTTTAATAGGTTTGAATTCAGAGTTTTTCCTTCTCCTAGATTAGTTGCCTCACCAAGGCTGAAGAACCAAGTCCGCCCTACTATTTACCCATAGCTGCTGTATGAATGTTCGAGCTGGTCGTCCTGCTTTTTATTGGCCATATGCGAAGGTCCACAGGAGTACATCACTTACGATCTCGTCCTTGCTTCCCCAGCAGTGTCCGGCATGTCTGGTTCGTCTAGCTTGTATAGTTTTCGTGATAGGTGGTAGGTGGCCGTACAGTTGGCTCCTTGTGGGGTGTTGCTGCCAGGACCTGTTCAATATTGCTCGCAACATTCTTGTATAATTGCCGTCGAGCTTCTCCAACCGTTTAGTCAGCGTCCAAGTAGTGCATCCATACAGCAGTATCGACACGACTGCAGCCTGGAAGAAACTGCGTTTCATTTTATCGGTCAGGTTTGATTTCCATATGATCGAAAGCCTATCGCTAGCTGTCCATGCCTTCGTTAGCCGTGTGTCGATGTCTTTTTCGGTTGATGAGACGCTGCTTCCTAGGTAGGTGAATTTGTCAACCAGTTTTAGGGAGGTTCCGTCTAGTGTGGAGATGTCGCCTTTCTGATTAAAGCTCATAAATTCAGTTTTGTGTGCATTGACATGGAGTCCAATGCCTGCAGCGGCTCGTTCCAAACTATGCAGTAGTGTTTCGGCTTGGTTGGGTGTATTGGCCAGTAGCGCTATGTCGTCGGCGTAGTCGACGTCAGTAATTGTTTTTGCGGGGTACCTTAAAAATGACTCTAGTTTGTGGCTCAGTAGACAAAACCAGAAAGAAGTAAATGGTATACGTGAAACCGAAAATTTAAAATGGTGAAAATTTACATATCACACCCATTATATATATATATATATATATATATATATATATATTAGTTTTTTATTTATATATAATAGTATTGATGTTCATCTGCGACCATTAGTTTCATGCCGTCGTGGCAATCATCAGGAAGAAAATACTTTTTCTGCCTGATGATTGCCATTTAAAGACGGCATGAAAACCAGTGGTCGCAGATAAGCACCTGT
>CAUZXS010002559.1:0-2500 GCA_963585895.1 Sepioteuthis lessoniana | reverse complement strand
ATTCTTTTCTTGTAGCAATAGCATAAAAGTTATGCTTCTAAGACGCGCAACAGTATCCTAATTATCAAACAGACCCTTTTTTCCAGTTAAAACAAGTTATGTATAATGAAAAAAAAATGCTATATATTTTACAAATTTTCTTTAACAATACAACTTCAAGTTTAACAAAATTTGTAAAGTATCATAGAAAGATTGTTATGTCTAATGAAAATTGCAATAACTTTTCTAAATAAGAAGCAACTGTAGCCAATTTTTTTCGGTCAACGTTGAATCTAGAATCTACCTTAGAAAATTCAAAAATAATGTTGATGGAAGAAAACCTACAGAGGAAAAATAACTCTAAAATTCAAAAGATTATAAAATAAATGAATAAATAAAAACTGTGGATAATTTTTTAAAGAACAGCATTAAAAAAGCTTAAAATTGTTTATTTAAAAAAAAATGCAATCTTAGGTTATAAAAAAATGCATCGTCCAAAATCTAAAAGAGAGTGATCTTTAAAACTGTTGAAAAAATGATTAATATGATTTGCTTCATTTTTGTACTTCTGCGAAGTTGTTGAATAACCTATACAAGCTTCTATCGCATAAACTTCTTGCAATTCCTGGTCTTTCTGGATGCTTCTGAAAAAGACTTAAATATTCAAAAAAGAGGATCCAATTCTTGATTGAAATTTTCATGCCAAACTTCCTACTTTGTGCTCAGATTTTTATCACAACTTTTTTGTTTTTTTTTGGGGGGGGTTGTTTTTGAAAGGGTACCCCTCTCTCTCTCTCTCTCTCTCTCTCTCTCTCTCTCTCTCTCTCTCTCTTGCACGTGTATATATGTGTGTGTGTGTGCGTGTGTGTGTGTGTGTGTGTGTGTGTGTGTGTGTGTGTGTGTGTTCCCATGATTTTTTTCTTCCAGGGTTTTTTTCCTAAAAACTTTTTACACTTCCTTCTTTTCATTTTTCCCCGGGGATATATCACCGTTCAACAAGATGAAAGGATTGGGTACGAAGGTTTGATATATGAGTATGAAAACAGGTAGAAATTAAAAGTACTCAACAATATTCTGTGTCATAAATGTAATTCTTTAAATGACCTTTAGAGATTGAATTTATATATACAATTTCTTTCATCTTAAAAACTTTCCACTACTGTAACTTTTTCTAATATTTTAAGTTAATTCCAATAAAAGCATTTGATTCCTCATTTCTTCTGTATATCTGTATATCTGTTTATCTGCTAATTTTGAGTTTGTCGTTTCATATCAGGTCTTAGTTTTCTGTTGTAATTTAAGTCTATTTTTTCAGTGCAACAAATTTTCTCCTTGTATTTTCAACATTTCCACGAAATTAGAACAATTATGAAATCAGTTGCAAAAAATATCAAAAATAAGCAAAATGTTTCATTGCAGAATTAAAAAAAAAAAACAGTTAAAATACTGGTATTCATTTTAAGTTTAAATAAATGCTCTCGCAAGTTGAATATTGCAAAATAACATTCTTAATGTGAAATCAAAATTTTCAACTGCTAATTAAGTATATATCTGATAATTAATTAGGCTTTTGACGCCTGGTAAGAGTATCATTCTAACCAAAAAATAACTCATATAAATCATAATTGTTACATAAGTTTAGTTTCAGTATCATGCTTATTAGTGTAATTTAACGAAAATTATTAACTTTCACAGTAAAATGTTTGGCCAAACTAGAACAGAATTATTTTCCAGGTTTGTAGAACATTTCAGTATTATTTGTTTACAGTTTGACAGCAATTACGGCAAACTGATTGTTCAGGGTAAACACCCGTCAGTTCTAAACAATTAGATAATCACATAAAATAAGCGAATGAATTTACGATGAATTGTTGGTAACATTATTTTGACGTTGACGATGAAAATAATTCACATACTCACAGGCATATAAAATACTCATGAAAATAAATTTATGAGTAAAGAAACATACAAAAATGCACACACACATACACACACATATATATATATATGAAAATCTGCTAACATGAAAAAAAAAACAACAATGTTTTCAGAGAAGGAGTTTCTTTGTAGAAATATTTGGGAAAGTTAAACATCTAAAAAATGAAACGTTTGACGGTGGCAAATGTCTCTAAAATAGAATCACCCTTTAAAGATTGTTTATTTGCTTGTGTTTTATGACATATCAACCTTTGTAGGTTATTTTATGCCAAATCCATTTTTATGAAAATAAACAGTTCTATTTCAAACCATTCAATTTACCATGAGTATATAGTTAAATTGTCGAAAACATTTCTATTTCAAGCTATTCAGTTTAGTCAAACAGTTCTAATTAAAACAATTCAGTTTAATATAAGTATAGTTTTTGTCAAAACAGTTCTATTTCAAACAATTCAGTTTTGTATAAGTATAATTTTTGTTTACACACAGCTAAATGTCAAAACAGTTCTATTTGAAACAATTCCGTTTAGCATAAGTTCACAGTCTGTCAAAAACATTTCTATTTCAAACTATTCAGTTCAGT
>CAUZXS010002558.1:0-15000 GCA_963585895.1 Sepioteuthis lessoniana | reverse complement strand
ATTTGTATGTATATATATATATATATATATATATATATATATATATATATATATATATATATATACACACACACATTATTTTTTTGTTTGTATGTATTCATTTGTATATGTGTCCATATGCATATGAATGTTTTTCTCTGTGTGTGTGTTTATTTATATAACTGTATTGATGTATATGTGTAAATCTGTTTTATATATATATATATATATATATATATATATATATATATATATATATACACACACACGTGTGTGTGTTTCTTTGTTATCTCATGCCCAGGGGCTATAGAATACACTGACTGCACCTCTGCAGAGAGGGCAAGCCCCCCCCCCTGCCATGAATGTCTTGGATATGATACTAAACAATCTGATGGTGAGGTTCCAGTGATGCTGGGGCTTTGGGGAATGCGGAGCACCCCTTCATTGCCATTGCTCCCAGGTCCACTCTGCCTCAGAATGGTAGCACCTGATAGAGCCCTTTCTATGAGTTAAATAGAACTAATCTGTGTACTTATGCTAAACTGAATTACTTGAAATAGAACTGTTTGACTAAACTGAATAGCTTGAAATAGAAATGTTTTTGACAATTAAACTGTGTACTTAGATTTAAACTGCGTACTTATGCTAAACTAAATTGTTTGAAATAGAACTGTTTTTGACATTAAAATTGTACTTATGCTAAACTGAATTTTTTTTATATAGAACTGTTGACATTTAACTGTGTGTAAACAAAATCTATACTTATACTAAACTGATTTGGTTGAATTAGAACTGTTTGAATAAACTGAATAGCTTGAAATAGAAATGTTTTTGACAAACTGTGTACTCATGCTAAACTAAATTGTTTGAAATAGAATTGATTATTTGTATAAAAATGGATTTGCCATTAAATAACCTACAAAAGTTGATATGCCATAAAACCCAAACCACCAACCAACTTTGTCATCTCTCTCCAAATATATGCTTGTATACAAATTCATCTAATTTGTCCACACACTAACATATGTGTGTCTATGTAAATGACATTGTTTTTATATGTACATGTTTTTGTGTGTGTATGTGTATATATATATATATATATATATGTGTGTGTGTGTGTGTGTGTGTATATATATATATATATATATATATATATATAAGCAAAAAGAAAAAATTCACTTCCTTGATGTTCTTATAAATTTATCAGATATATAACCAAAATTTTTATTTGGGTAGTCTTATATTGCTTTCAGCACACAAATTGGATACTCATCCCCTTGGATTTCCTCCTCAGATTATACACACACTTGTGTGTGTGGTTGTATATGTGTATATGTACATTTATTATATATAGATAGTACCGCTACTGTTCTAGGAAAATGGCTTTGGCATTAAATAACCTATAAAGTTTGATATGCCATTAAACAAAGAAACTAGACCAAATAGGGGTTTGGCGGTAGGTTCCAACTATTTACTGGTGCTATCTGAAAGGATTTAAATCCATTGATTCTTTTTTTTTTTATGTACTTTATCCCATTCTTTTTATGGTGCTTATAATATACTCACTGTATTTTCTGCTGAGTTGCAAGACCACATCTCCTCTTCAGTTAAAAGGGCTTGTCCTGAGTATGTCACTTAACTATATATGATGGAGAGGCTCTTGTTCAGTTTTTTTTTTTTTTTCTTTTAATATCCTGCAGAGAAACAATTTTTTCTGTTTTCTTATTTAGTTTTTAAAATGTTGCTTGAATATATTCCAATTATTATTTTGCATATAACGAATTAAATGTTGTTAATTTTTCTTTCCTGTCTTTTTTTTTTTGTTCTAGTTCCTGTTGTATCAGAATCCGGCATGGATTTAGGATGGATTGCCCTTATTGTGGCAGTCGTACTCTTGTTCATCATCTTCATTCTTTTGCTATGTGTACTTTTTAATAGGCATAGTGGTGATGATTATTCAGGTAAGGCCACAAAACTATTCAAAGTCAAAGTTGGTATTTTTGTTGTTTCACTTTATTATTTGTTTTTGCTAGTAAAAGTAATTCGGCTGAACTTGGATTCAAATAATTTTCATTATAAAAATTCAAAACTTGGACATGTAGAACAAAAAGTTCATTTTTTTTGTTTGTGAATATGAGAGTTATTCAATAAATAAGTGGAATCTTTTTTTTTTTTGTTTTTAACATTTTTTTTATATAAATGTAAAAAACAGCAGTAAATCTGAGTGCTCCAGGCTTAAACAGTGGTCTGTCATCAAATTTTTGGTGGCTGAAAAGTGCAAACCATGTAAAATTTACAGAAGAATGTGTGATGTGTACAAAGAAGAATGTTTTAGTTCAAAAATTGTTTACAAATTGGCTAAACATGGGTTTGGCACTATATGTCTGAATCAAAAAGATGGTCTATGCAGTGAAAACACTAATTCTAGCAAAAGAAAAGTCATTCTGACAGTTTTCTAGAACGGAAAAGATCCTATCATTATTGATTTCCTTGTAACAAAGGCAACTGTATACATTACTTCCTATTGCCAACTGTTTTGGCAAAATTCATCTTGAATTATTGAATGACTCTCATACAATCCTCTACTTTTGGGATTAGAGATGTTTAATCAACAGATATCGTTTCTGAAAATTTTATTAAAAATATTTTAGAATTTTTACGATACTTTGACTATATGAGAATAGAGTTTTGTGTGTATTATATATATTTTTTTTTCTTTTTGAAGAGTGTATATTTAGGCAGCAAGTTGTTATTCAAGCAAGTTTTGTTAAAGACAATGGAACATGGTTTATCATTTTTTATTTTATTCTTTCAAGACTCCTTATTATTTTTCTTTTACCATCTAGATCCCTACACTAGAAAAATAGCAAGGAGTCTTGAAAAAAAAAATTTAAAATAATAAACAAAGTGTTCCATCGTCTTTAACCAAACTTGCTTGTGTGTGTGTGTGTGTGTATATATATATATATATATATATATATATATATATATAGTGAACACAAAATCCCTCTTGATTTCAAGCATTTATTATATCACTACTGCAAAGAGTCTGGATTGAGCTAAATTATCCCACCAAATGATACAGAATAAAACTTTAAGATCATACAACTTGAGTCAATAATGTAAGATATTCTAATAAAATTAGATTCTATATTTATGTTTGAAATCAAGGAGTGTTTAGTTTTTTTGCTTATCGTGTGTGTGTAATATATAAAAACTGTATTCCATACATTGTCCACTATGAAAGAAATAACTTTTGACTCTATTGTTGATATTTTCTTTTTAGTGGATAAAAAAGAACGGAAGGCAGGCCACGACCCTGAAAAAGAACTTGCTGACAGTGGTTTTCATGATCTTCCCCGCACGTAAGTTAAATATTTTCTCTTTTCCCGATCCTCATCTGCAAAAAAATTTACTCCTTATCCACCGGCACCTCTTCACTGACTTGTGAGAGAAAATAAAAACATATCATCCTACATCCAAGTACTCCTCATACTACACAATCAGTTAGGGTCACCACATAAAGTGAACTGATAGGAAAAATAAAACAATTTTAATGAAGAAATTGCAAAAAATTATTTGCATTTTCAACACTGATACAATAATTAATTTCTGCGAGTCTTAAATTTTAAACCATCTTACAATCACATGCTTTTTACCCCTACCTGCTGACTTGAAAAATAACTGAAAATGTAAAATGTTGTCATCAGTTGTTTAACTGCTGTACAAACTGCTAAATAACAAGTTACAACATTTTATAGACAATTTAAAATCTATTTAAAAGATAATAAAAAATTGCTACATTTTATTTGCAAAAGTGATTTAGAAGAGAGGGAATTCCCTGCCAGAATTTCTGTCACCTATTTGATGAATTAGTTGCATAAATATGATCACTCGGGTTCAAAGGGTTAAATTCATTTGAATGCATTATAAGATGAGTCTTTTTAATTTTATTTTGACTGAATTTTTATTTACTTGAAGTTTAGTTGTTTAGTTTTACTTATATTTTTTCTCAGTTCAAAAAAACTAGACCAAAAAAAAACAACATCCAAGTCTCTTGAAAAATCCATTATTGTGTGAAAACAACAGGATTGTGTATGATAAGAAATACTTGGTATTTCATTCTTTGCTATTTGTTACTATTTGTTTGTTTCTGATTTGACACACTTTTCTTCAGATGTAACACAAGAAAAGTATGCTTTGTAATAAATGGTCCATATAGGATATTAAAATGCCTAAAGTTTAATTGAAATACATCTGAATGACAAAAGAATGGTTTTCATTATACATTCTTTATGATTTTATAAAAATAATCTAAGAACTTCTGATCTGTTTTAAGTTTTGTTTTTTATTATTTTTTCTTTTATTTTGTTTTTTTATTTCTTTTTATTTATTTATTTATTTATTCCTTATTCTTCCCCTGCCTCACCAATAATGAGTTAAGGCTTCAGTTATACCAGTATGACTCTAGGCAAGAATTTATGGCTTAATTTTGTTTAACTGGTTTGTGAAAGATAGTCAAACATCTTCATATTAACTTGGAAATACAGGTTTTACATAACTGCATATTCCTTTATAAGGTTTTATATGACTGTATATCCCTTTATAAGGTTTTATATGACTGTATATACCTTTATAAGGATTTTTATGACTGTATATCCCTTTATAAGGTCTTATATGACTGTATATCCCTTTATAAGGATTTTTATTACTGTATATTCTTTTATAAGGTTTTATATGACTGTATATTCTTTTATAAGGTTTTATATGACTGTATATTCCTTTATAAGGTTTTATATGACTGTATATTCCTTATAAGCATTATCCTCTCTATTTTTTTATGCCCTGTACAGGACCAACCTGTGTGCAACTAAAATAGTGGCATGCACAGAAAATGTTTTTTCTGCAATTATCTTTTAGTTTTTTAAAGATTGTGACAGGATAGAACAAAAGTAATACTTGTTTAGTTTTGAACAAACTTGAAGTTTTAGTAAATAGGCCAGGCTTTGGCCCATTTATCAAAAAAAAGATTTGTTCCCCAATGATTCCTGCATCGGAAAAATAAGGTCGGAAATATACTTACTGTTCTTTTAATATGTAAACTTATGGAGACTTTTTTGCTACCTTTATACAAACCGGCATTTCTATTTATTATGGTGTTATTTAGAATGATCTCAAGTTAAATTGAAAGAAAAAAAAATGAGCTGTGGTGTGCTTGATCAAGACTTAAATTTGGAATAAACAATTTGTTGGAAGCTAAAATTTACTTGCTCTTTGAACTAAGTGTCTTCATAAGAAAAAACTTTAAGGGTGTCAGCTAAGTTAATATTAGGGTAGGATTCTTTTGAGGTATGAAGTAGTTTCATTTCCAAATTGGAGTTACTAGGGTTCTATCGCTAAGGATAGTGTCTAGATAAAGACAAACTGTTACTTTATTTGGATTTTTAAATTGAAAGAACCTTGGAAAGGAGAGGTCTGGTTATAAAATGTCCATTCAGCATAAAACAGGCGAGCACATCTTTCCTAGAACTCGGATCCACTAGTCAGTTCTATGAAGAATATGCTTGGGGATTTTAACCGTAATTTAGAACGTTAGTAAGTCTTCATCAAAAAAAATCATCATAAATTTCAAAGTAGATAAAATTTTTTTTTTTTCTTCCAGAGACGACGACCCTGATAAGCAAAAGCCAGATAATGTGTCGATCTCAAGTACTGCTAAATCTATGGGCAGTGAGACAGACAGTATGGAAGAATATAGTGATGCTGATGCTGGCAGTAGGTTCAATGAGGACGGATCTTTTATTGGAGCTTATCAAGGTCATGAATCTAAAGGGAACGTGTCTAATGTCTAGAACTTCGACCAACTGGCAATGATGATGGTGAACTGGCACACATTTAAAAAAAAAACACCCTTTCCTTATTTTTATTTTAAATCTTTCCATCCTTTAAAACCCTTATTTCCATATATTCCTCCCTCCCTCCCCATCCCTTTTCCCTATACCCCACCCCTCATTTCACCTGATTCGCCATCTGCTAGTCACACTACAAAAGTTATGATGATGAAATTTTCCGTCAGACTTGTTCAACAAAAATTAAGAATGGGGAAAAACAAATTCCTAATCTAACATCCAGAGGGTTCAAAAATATTCTTTTCTCTTTTAATTTCTTATTCTGCAATATATATATATATATATATATATATATATATATATATATATATATATATATATTTCATCTGCTACCTCTCAACTCATTCTATTTCCTCCCTTATCCCTACATCCCAGTCCCTTCCTAACATTCCCAACCCCCAATAACAAATTCTTCTGCTACCTGTTATGCTAATGCTCTTTTTTTCCAACTTTTCTTTTCACTGTTTATCTTTCAAATTATACTCTCACCTGTGCTGCTGGCATCTTCCATTCAAGGCTGTTTTCTTGCCCTTCCATGGCTTCTTTCCTCTCTCTCCTCTCTCTTTCTCTTTTATTGCTTCATTCTTAGATAATCTGGCTTAAGCATGCAGCTTCAGTCTGGAAAGTAGGTTTGAAAACACACATGGCATCTATCCTCTCCACTATTCTAAAATAGTTAAATTACTATCTTTTACAATTAGGTCTTACTATATATTATATTGTTCATTAAGTTTCTTCCTGGAGATTTTTTTAAAATTTAAATCTTGGCCAATAGCTTTGAATAGCATCAGCAAAATAACTAAATTGTCAAGTTGCAAAACAGATTTGTTTGGCAACAAATGAAAAGTTCCTTAGATATAAAGAGTCATTTCTTTCAGTAACCCATAATTACTGAATAAGAGTTTGCAATTTAGAAATTTTATTAATTTTTTTTTTTAAGTTTATATTAAAAGAAAAGTATTTCAATTGTAAACTTTACACATGATCTATGCACATGCCAAATTCCAAAAAGATTTCAATTTGACTTAAATTTAAAGATTCTATATATTAAAATATATATATATATATATATATATAATCTTTAAAGTTAAGTCAAATTGAAACCTTATATATATATATATATATTTAGTCAAATTTCTTTGGATATATTTAGCAATCCCAGGAAATATCAAAGAGGAATTTTCTTAATCTTATCAAATATAGGAAGTCTAATTTAGCTGTTTCTATTATCATTTGAATATAAATACAAGATTAATTCTGTATAAGTCTGCTGTGTCATTCAAACATGGTTGATGTGGTGTGGGAGGTGTTTATACACCACAATACAAAAATACATATTGTTTCTATTATATAAAATCTACTTATACAACGGCTTCAGTATATCTCTTTGCTGATGAACCAGTTTCTTTGTTGTTCATCTAATATAATACAATTAAATGATTTATAAATTGAACAAAAGATAGATTCAAATCACATTTGTTTGAAAAATACCCACAGAATACTTGATTTTATTATTGTACACACAGATATATATATATATATATATATATATATATATATATATATATATATATATATATATATAAGATAATCAATATAAAAAATAAATGTAAGATTCAATCTCTGTTACTATATGGTATAAATCAATTCTTGAAAAAAAAAAAGGTTATAATTATTAATTAAAATGATAATTATTCTAAATTTGTTACTTAAACCTAAGTTTTATGTAATGCATAGCTAAAGAAGGAAAGAATGATGTCTATATTTCACTAGAGCTGAGCCTGAATTTTGTCAGTCTGTGTGCTCTGTGCTTTCATTGAGGATGGAGAGGAATAATCAAGTTGCCTGGAATTATGAGCATCTAAAAACATTTGGAGTGTCAAAACACCCCAAGGACTAACAAAGCCTTAAAAATGATCTAAAATTTCAGTATTTTATTAATCATAACAAAATAAATTTGGATAAATCCGCTCTTTTAAAATCAAAACTTAGTTGTTAAAAACTGTATATTTTATTTTTATTAAATAATTTGATATGAAAATGTTATTGATATCCATTTTTATGCAAATAGGTTTAGATTGACTTGGACATTTTTTTTCTTGCAAAATTGTATCTAACTACTCTGTTGATCACAATTAGAAAAAAATAAACATTTGAAAGAAACTCATAAAAGGTCTGTGTTTAAAAGAGGGTTAGTTAGGATTTTTTTTTTCTCGCTTTAGGAATTCATATTTGATCAACATAAAACGATGCTTTAATCTTTCAGTTCTTGGAAATAAATTCTCTTTATCAATCTAATGTAGATATTTATAGATTATTGATATTACTATAAGTTGGCAATTCATGGTTATTACTTTTAAGTTCATTATTCCTTGGTGGATGATTCTAGAAACTGATCTGAAATTGGCTTTGTTCAACTGATATCTACATTCATGACTCTTATATTTAAAAATAGATAAAAGGAAAATCTTATTCTAATGGAAATATATTCAGTAACCTTTTTGGCAATAATTACTTAATATTACAAACTATAAGAATAAAAGGGTTTAGATAAATATTTAAAACTTTTACAACCTTTATAGTCTCTTTAGTTTAAAATGTTTCTGTATAACCTCATTACTGCAGTTTGGTATTTAGACCTCTTTATGCATTATATTTCTTCTGATTTGGGAAGAAGTTGTTTTATTATTATTATAAGCCTTTGCCTATTAGTGGCCAATTTACCAGTGTGAAACTTAGTCTAAAAAAAAAAAAGATAGTTTGATAACACTGTCACTTTGCTTTCTTGCAGTTCAAGTAATTATTCATTGCATTTAATTATAAAGTGTAGTTAGTTGCTTAAATGGTAAAAAGTAATTATAATTTTAATTCCAAAGACTTGAGTTAGCTTTTCCACTGTTTTTTTTTTTGTTTTTTTTAATCTCTTCATATATATACAAGTATATTCCTTTTATATGAAGATTTTTATTTTCTCCCCATAACATTGCCAAATAGTCAGGGTCCATCTTAGCTTTAAGGAAGTTTTTCCTATCATGCTTGTCTTAGTTTCTATATGAATTTGATTTAAACATTAAGATCTATTGAGTTAAATGCTAAGATGTTAGTGTTTGCTTTGCTCAAAGCCAGGAGATATATCTAACCAAAATTCTTTCTTTATTAATCTGTTTATTCCTGCAAGTACATAAACTCTGCCATAGCCAAATTTTCAAGTAACCACTTCATCATGTGTTGGTTGTATATAGAATGTTTTTTGCTTCTAATTGAGCCTGAAATATACATTCCTACATTGATTAAAGAACAAGAATCATTTCAGTTGATCAAAAAATGTAGACAGAAATGGAGCCAACCATTAACCTATCACAGGCCTCATAGATTTGCATTCAAACAGAACTTGTTATTAGTCAGTCATAAATATCATATCTTACATACCATCCATTAAAAACAACCATTCACAAGCTTCATGGATTTGGCTGGTCCCGATCCAAAGAACTTGCATTGAATATGCATTTGAAAAAGAATCTTTGTTTTTTTTAACTATGTAATGAAATTAATTTTGGGTACATAAGTGCCATGTTGGTAAGAATTATGGATGTTGTGAGTAATTTTACTTTTTCATAATTAATATTAACATTTCTCTTTCTGTTCCTAACAAATGTTTGATTAGCATATTCAGATTTTTTTTTTTTCACCTTCTAATCTTTGTCAGGTTCTATGTTATCAGCCTTTCCACTTGTCAGCCAGCTGGGTCCTAGACTTTTAAAAAAAAGCCCTCTCGATTATTTGGTATGCCCCCGCCAGGCCCGTTGTGGTCTCTATCCCTAGACTCTGTGGGGTCAGGAGGAGGTAACTGTGGAAGAAGAAAACCAGCTGTAAATAAACTGGCTGTTTTCTTGTTGTTCTTTATGTTGCGCTTTTCACCAAATTATTTTTATTCATTCTTTTTTTTTTCTTTTTTTCTCCCCCACCCCACCCATTTATTTCATGTTGTGCATTTGACCAGCTAAGTATTGAACATTTATTTAGAAGGATGGGATAAATATAGATTATATTATTTGCTCATGAAAATATTAGGTCACTGTATAATCGCATACTTTTTGTACTTAGTTTAAATATGAAATAATGATTGATCCACTTAAATTTTTTTTTCTCTCTACCAACTTCTCCCTGGAAGATATTGAGGAAAGATAAAGTTGGCAATTTGTCTTTTTTTTTTTTTCTTTTTTTTTCCTAAGCAAGGTTGGATAATTGTTATCCACTGCCAAAGCTGTCACAACTGGTTCTGAATTCAGTTGTCTTTCCCTTAGACTGGTTGCCTACCAAGGCTAGATAGCCTGGTCTGCTCGGTTTTCTCAAACCACTCCACCATAACTAATTACTCTGTCAAGCTATTGTGTTGGGAGGAGTTTGAATTAAAACTTTTCCTTGATAGACCAGTTGTCCTTTCCAGCATTAGAGAGCCTCCTATTTGTTCACAACTTGTGGAAGGAGGGAGAGAATAGATGGATTCATGCCTTTCCCAAGAGTATTAGTGCAAAGTGAAGCACAAAACAGCCTTGTCCAGAACTTTGCTTTCTTACTCGATTTTCAATGATGATAAACATCCATATGCCATCCATACCTGTGATGATAAACATTGTCATTCATACCTCCTTGTAATTTGGTAGAAAACAAAAAAAATGTCTTCATAGTTATTCATTATTTTAAGTTTTTGTTTTGTTTTTTGTTTTTTTAATTTAGAAATTATCACCCACCCCCCTTTTTTTAAATCCAAAGCTCGAAACCCCTAAATCTGAGTATCTTTATATTCTCAGCCCAAACTAAAGTTTAAACTTATTTTTTAATAGATAAGTTCCAATGTTTTCAATCCTTGTTGACATAATTTCAAAATGAATGATTAGTTCTTTTCTAATTTGAATGAAAATGACAGCAAAATTAATTTTTTGAAGAATAAAATAAAGCAGCAAGTGTGTTTCTCTGGTATGTTATAAATTTTTACAAATTTCCCATGGGAGTCTTTCCACTGTTACCTTCTCCCTCCAGGCCCTTGTTGCCTACATTGAATAGCCAATACACATTTACCAACTAACACTATTATGAAATTTGTACCATCTTTGGAATGTATCCACTTGTTGCATCTAATTGCAGCCAATCTAAATTTGATGATGATCCCTAATTCCTGGCCATTTTACAAACACTTTCTCACCCAGACTTCTCAAACTGAGGAATCTCATCTTGGAAATTTCTAGTTTGGCTTTTGGATGCTTTGCATTCTGCTGAATTTATTTTTTTTTACTTTGGACTTGAAAAGACAATAAACTTTTATGTTGACAAAACTTGAAAAAAAAGTTTTATATCGACAAGATTTTTAATTTTTTTTTTTTTTTTTTTTTTTTTTTTAATTGCTATGTTTCTGTGTTTTTATTTTTATTTTTTTGATTACTTTCAGCTATACATTTATACCCGTGTATTTTTATTTCTTATTTTATATAATTTGGATTTTTTAATTTCATTTTGTCCCCCTCCCCAAATTTTTCCACTAAAAAAAATTTTCTAATTTCCCATCAGTGTACCTGTTTATTCTTCTGTGATGTAAGTGTCAGCTTATTGGGACTCTCTCACTGGAGAATTCTTATCTTCTAGAAGATAAAAATGAAGAATAATTTCATTTTTTTTTTTTTTTTTTTTTTTTTTTTTTTGTTCATTGACAATTTTCATATGATGAAATATGATTATTTTTTAAAAAAATTTTTGCTTTACTTTTACTTTTTTATTTTACTTTTTAATTTTTTTTTTTATTTAAGCTCTCATGACTGTTCATTTATTCATTCCATTGTTCATGTTTGTTTTTGTTTTTGATTGTTTTTTTTATTTGCCTTTTCCAATTCATTAATTTTAATGCATTCAAAAATCGCCTCCCTTGTAATGCCAGGTCCTGCTTTTTCAAGGAAACTTCTTTCTTTCTCTCTCTCTTAATATTTCACCCATGTAGTTAATATTTTGCTGTACCTATGAACTGAAAACAAAAACAAAATAACACCACTTCCCATTTAATGTATATAGGAGTTTCTCCTGCTTCAAATTTATGACCTTATCATTCTCTTCAGGGTCCCTTATATCATGTACAAAGATTAGCAAGATATCAGATGTCTCATTGTGTTTTTGAGGAGTAACAAATCTTGCTCAAACTCAAAATACCAAGTTATATATATTTTTGATTGCATTTAAAGAAAGGAAAAAAAATGTATTTCCTTTTTCCTATACCTGATGTCTTTGCCGCTCTTTAAATTTAGCAAAAAGTTGTCTTTAAAAAAAATTTCTCTAACTTCTACTATTTTTTTTTTTTTTTTACGTTAATTAGGTTTAACTGAGTTTAGATTCTTCATTGTACTAGTCCAAAGTAACGTAAAACCAAACATTTTTAAGCTTGGTGAAGTTGGTAAATATGCCAGTTTTTGACCTTATTTCCAAAACTTTTCTCATTCATCAATGATATCTGCATCAGAAAAATAAGGTTTTAAAAAAAGTTTGGCTTCCAGCTGCCCTTACATTGCTTTTAAACTGGACTATATTGAACAAGATTCAGAAGAAAAATGGTTATTTTTTATTGAAGATCTCAGCCAGTTTGACATTTTTCAAGAGAGCATTTTTATTTATTTTTTTTTTGTACATGTTAATCAAACCGAACTTTAAAATGCAAAGTAGAAGTTTCATTTTAATCTTTAACCCTTTTGCAGGTAGATAATTGTTTTTAATTCTTTTAGATTCAGCAAATTATTTTCAGAAAAGTTGCAAAATAGAGGCTATGTTCAAACAAGTCAATATATTCAAAAGAAAAATTTGATCAGTAATTGTGTGTCATGTATTATATGACATGTACATCACGGGAATTCCACATCAGTCCTGCAGCAATGCATGCATTGGCGCCCCATAGCAATGTTTCTATACATTAACATTGAATTGATCATAAAGCAACCAATAAAAAAATGCCTTCCATTGAGCTACCTCTAAAAACGACAAAAATATTGCTCTACCTGCTGAAGAGTTAAATTTAGTGTATCTTGACCCACATCCCACACAAGCCTTGAGAACTGTTGGGAGACTTTATCATTTTTTTTTTTTAATACAGAGAATCCAAATCATAAAAAAGTATTTCTTTAAAATATATAGAATTTTAAAGAGAAATTATGATATATCTATAAATAAATATCTTATAATTAGCTGCTTATGCAAATAATTTATTTTTTTCTTATTGATATCAATGGTTAACTTATTTTATTCTGGGAATGGAAATGAGCCAATAGAAATGTGTTAACAATAAATGGCAGATCTTTATATATTGCGTGTACGTGTGTGTGTGAAAGGGGAGGTAGGAAGTATCCCAAAAAACAAACAAAACTGCTGCCTAAGATTTGCATCTCACAGGCATTTAAAAACTTATCAACCCAAGTGACCTTCATATATTTTTAATTTGTTATTGACTTTTTCTTTAAAGTTACCTCCCCTTTAACATCTTTAAAGTTACCTCCCCTTCAACATCTTTAAAGTTACCTCCCCTTCCGATTTTTATTCGTTTCAGATTCTAAATTAAGATTTTTTTATAACGGTTTTTAGAAATAAAGGATGATTTTTTTTCCCTTTATTTCAATATTATTCACTAAATTTAACAAGTGATCTTTATAAAACTGCTGCTCCATAAATTTATGAATGCGTGTGTGTATGTAAAATCTTTAAACCCCCACCCCCATCCATCTTACATTTAGCCTACTTAAATTCTTCACTGCTCTGCTATTATTTACACTTAACCCTTTGAGTTCTGAGCTCCTCTGCCTATTTTATATATATATATATATATATATATATATATATAGTAACACCGGTGTAATGGGCTTAAAGGCTTACCCTTCCAACATAAATATCAGCCATAGGTTTTTTTTTGTGGGGGGGGAGATCTTTAGCATTTCTAGTTTTATGTTTGTTTTTACATTTGGGATAAGAATGCAATCTATCAATCTTGCATCTAGAGGGGGAAATAAAAACTTTTATGTTCAAGTAGTTAATTGTTTAATAGTGTTTATGAAGATTTTTTTTTTTTTTTAAATGCTATTTTAAAATCATCTTGATGGGAGATTTATTCTCTTTGTAATTAGAAAAGAAGAAAAAAAAAAAATATTGTTCTGTTTGTATTTGTTTGGAAGTAAATTTTAAAGTATATATTTAAAAAAAATAAAATAAAACAATTTAAATATGCCTGGGCCATAATCAACTAAAAATCACATTTCTTTTGTAGTCTACATTTCTTCCCAGCACTTCCTAAATTTAAGCTTTTTATTTGAAGTCAGTGATTCTTTTGGGGGATTTTAAAAATATCTATTTAAAAAAATTTTTTTTTTTTTTTTCCCCTTTCATTCCCACTCAGAATACAGACCCACCACCTTTTTACTGAGACATTTTCATTTTTTAGCCTTTTCTCCCCCTCTTCCCAAAATACTTTGAATTCTTCATTTCCCTTTCTAGATGTAAACGACCCATTTCTTTCTTTTTTTCCTCAACTCGATTATTCTTGTTGAAAATAGTGTATATTTTTGCTATCAATTTGTCAATTAAATTTTCAATTCTCAGTTGACAAAAACAAACAAAAAAAAAAAAAAAAAAAAAAAATGAGCGTTCCTCTTACCTGAAGTGTAAATAATCTTTTAAACACAATCTTTAAACACAAAAAATTTTTTTTGTAATTTGGAATGTAGCATTTTTAATAAACTGCTCAATACTTTCAAAAATCTTTTTTGTGATTTTTTTTTTCTTTTTTTCTTTCATTTTATCGGTTGACACCAGTTTGTTTTGAAATTCTTATTTTCTTGAATCTTCTGCTTAAGAAAAAGGTCAGGATTTTTTTTTCTTTTTTTTTTTTTCTTTTTTTTGCTTGAAATGAAGTTAAGAACCAATTAAGCAGATGAATTGTATCTGCTTGTTTTTTATTCTGGCTTGACTTTTTTTTTTTTCCCCCCCTTTCTTTCCTCTTCCTGTAAGGATACATCCTGGTCAAGGCATCAAAATGAATGTTACATTATGGACGTTCCAGCAGAACTCTTTTCAGGTGAAACAAACATTGATC